>CAWUFW010023483.1:0-75216 GCA_963921515.1 Calotriton arnoldi
CGGTAGGGCACTGAATCGGATTTGGCTTAACCGGATCCGATTCGGAGCCCTCTTTCCCAACCGATTCGTACGTGCGTCCGGCCGAGCGAGTACGATGCGAGCGCATGCAAAATCGCCGACCGACTTGTTCGCGGGTCTGAAGCGCTCCGACCGAATCGCACGGACACGACTTGCACCGTGCGATGGAGACGTTCCCCGGCCGGGCAAGTACGATGCGTGCCGCGAGCAGTCCAACCGACTCGCGCCGTCCAGCTCAAAAGAGCAGTCGGAGCCGCACTTTGGGGGTCCGTGTCGGACTCCCCTGTACGCGTAGCCGCGCGAGTCGCACACAGGTGGGACCCATGGGTCCCCCCTACTGTGCATGTACGCCGCGAGTCGCTTCGAGGCGTACCGGCTGTAGGGGGCACCCTTGTTCGCCTCGCACCCATTGGGTCAATGGGAGCCCGCCTACGCGTTGTACGTCCGGCTCCCATTGACTCAATGGGAGTCCGACCAACTCGAGTCTGATTGCATGCATGCGCATCGTACTCGTTCGGTCGGACTGCCAGAGTCCGATTCGGTCGGACATCTCTCCGGGTCCGGCTCGGTCTGAGAGATTTCCGGCCTGAATCGGAATCGGCCCCTAAGTAACTAAACTACCTATCAATCCACCACTATCTTAGTGACAGGAGGACAAAGGAAAGGACTGGAGTCTCTCTAGCATTACCTAACTTAAGTTCGCTAAACTCTCTTACATAATGATCAGCCCAAGCGAGCGCAAAGTTGCAAACAAGTAAGATTAGTAGCGCCAAGCACCTGTCTTGTGTTTAGAAGAATAAAAATCACATAAGATTTTTAAACATAACTTACCAGAATGTAAGCAGCAGCATTCTTGCTATTTGGGAAAAAATAATATTCGCAATAACACAGAACAGAACACACAATAGTAATAAATTAGCTACTCATCAAGCCCCACGACCTCAACACCTAGCAGGTCCAGCCGGTGCTGCTCCCGGTCCAAGATGTCTGACCACCGGTGAGTCAGCTGGTTATGGGTGCGCTGGACCCCAGGGCAGCGAAACACTGCTCGGCGCACCCTCGCCCACCGGCGGTGATGCTCCTGGGTAGTGTAACCGGAGCTGGGCCTACCGCCTGCTGCTAAGGTTAAGAGGAGGTGGCGCTGTACTAAAAAAACAAGGGTGGCCACCTCCGCCTCGGTGAAAAGGGCCCGGGACTTCAACCCTTCCGGGCGCCGTCTGCCGCAAGGAAGGCGGCTCTTGGGTGCAGGCGCCTTCCCCTTACTAGAGCCGGTAGAGGTAGCCTTAGCCATGGTTCTGGGTGGGCGGGGCGGAACAGAAAATGTAGGAGTAAAAAATAAAGTCAGGACAAGAAGTAGGAAAGTAAAAAAGCAAGTAATATAAAACAGTAGAAAAAAGTAAAAAAACGCTGTAAAAGTAGAAATAAAACGCAAAATATACACTTAGGGAGAGAGAGGGATAAATAATAAATAAAAAGATCAGAAAAACAGTGTAAAAAAAAGATTGAAAAGATTAGAGAGGAATGAAAAACAGGCCCCAGAACCATGCAAAGACTAGGAAAACAAGATGGCCGCGCCCATTGGCGACCGCGTGGTGAAGTTCGCGCGACATTTCCCCCCGAACACGCAATCCGCGTTGCCGAACGTCAAAAACATCTTGCGAGCATGCGCGAGCATACACGAGCATGCGGAACAAGCAACTCTGCATGTTCGCAAAACTCCGCGTAGCGTTGCAGAGTTTTTTGCGGCTTTCCGTAGCCTTGCATAGCGCAGCTACACGAACTCCGCCCGGGGTTACAAATATTGTGATGCAAGAATATCGATTTTCTAAGGTAAATAAAATCGATGTTAAAAATATCTATGTTGCTCTTATCATCTACAAAAATATCTATGTCCTTAATACCGACATTAAAAATATCTATGTTGTTGATATCATTTATAAATATATTGTTTTTAATAATATAGGGCCTCATTATGATGGTGGTTGGACCACCGGCAGGCTGTCGGTGGCGGTCTTACCGCCAACAGCCCTTGGTCGAACCGCTGGATTACAGTTCCAGCTGTTGGACCCACAGTGGTGGGAGGGAAGACTGCCGACTCCGCCAGTATCAGCGATCCCGACGGGGCGGCGGTCAGAGTCATATCCCTGAATGGTGGCAGCGCAGAGGCAGGCACAGCCGTCAGGATTATCATATCCCTTTCCGACAGCCTTTCATTGGTGGGAATACTGTCATGAAAAAGTTGTCATAAAGGGATATGGGGGCCCCTATCCATCGTAGGCCACTGTAAAGTGGCCATGGGGGGCACATGTAGTGGCCCCACCCACCTTCATGCACAGTGTGCCATACACAACATGGTGCATAGCACAAGGTCCATGGACGTGCAGGTGGTGCTCTGTACCAGAGCGGCTTGTGCTGCTGCCCTTTTCCTTGGCCACAGCACCAACCGCCGTGATATGGAGCACTTTCCGACCGCCAACACAGCGGTCATATCGAAATGGGGCAGTTGGACCGCTGCCTGCTTGTCATGCGGTCTCCTGACAGCCACTATAGCGGCCGGCGGTCCCACCGACTGCTATCAAAATCAGCCCCATAGGTTTAAAACTATTTTTATGCATTTTAGAATAGGTTTTAATTGTGTATGTTATACATTGTTTGTATAATTATTGTTAATGTTTTTTAATACAGTTTGTAAATTTGTAGTTGTTTTTAAATGTAATTGTTTATTGTAATTATTAGTGTTGTAGCGGGTAGTGGGGTTTTTAAGGGTACAGGGTGGAAAGTAATTTATTTATAATTAATTAATAATTATATTTTTAATTATAATTAGTTAATTAATAGTATGTAAATTGTTTAAATAATGTTGTTTTTTAAGATATGTTTTATGTGCGGGTTGTGAGGTTTGTAGGGGAACATGGTGGGAAGTAAATTAATTATAATTATTTAATACTTCATTTGAAATTATTAAATATTTACTTGATAATTAATTATGTAAATTGTGTAATTGATTTTTAAGTCATGTTTTAGGTGCCGGTTGTGGGGTTTGTAGGGGTACAGGGTAAGTAGAAAATAAATTATAATTAATTCATAATAAATGTTAATTCACAATAATTATTTAATTGATAATTAATTGTGTAATTAAGATGTTTTTTCAAGCTATATTTCAGGTGCAGGTTGCTGTAGGGGTAAAGGATGGGAAGTTAATTAAAATAGTTAATTAATTATTCGTTAAATATTATTGAGGCCCTCATTATGGTGTTGGGTGGACCGCCACTGACAGACAGTCTACCCGACATCCAGGCTATCGGTTTGACCGCCAGATTAAAATACCGGCAGTTGGAGCGATAATGTTGGGCGGTAGACCTCCTCCTCCGACATGCACAAGGAACCAGTCAGGGTGGCGGTCAGACTCTAATCCCTACAATGGAGGCGGTGCCTGTGCAGGCACCACGTAGGGATTAGGATGTCCCTTTCCGAATGCCTTTTCACTGCCAAGAAAAGGCAGACAGAAACGTCAGACTGAAACGGACTTTGGGGGCCCCAAGCAGGGTCCCCATCCCACGCAGCTCGTGCTGCAGCCCTTTTTCGGGCCGCAACAGAAGCCGCATTAGAAAAAGGCATTTTACGACTTGCTGCATGGCGGTCATATCGTAATAGGGCAGGTGGGACTGATGACTCATTGTCGGACGGTCACCTGCCTGCAGCGATGGTGGTCAGATGCTTGTCCCACCGCCATCGTAATCAGGCCCTAATTGTTTAATTATGTAAATTGTGTAATTATTATAATTTTTTTTATATATTTGCGATGTGGGTTGTTGGGTTTTTAGGGGTACAGAGTGAGAAGTTAATTAAGAAATTATTTTTGATAATGTATTAATAATTTGCTATTAATTATTTAATTGATACTTATGTAAATTGTGAAATTATCATTTTGTTAAGTTATATTTTTGGTGTTTGTTTTTTAGTTTATGGAGGTATATGGTGGGAAGCTATTTAAGTAATAATAAATGTAAAATTAATTTCAATTACATTTCAATTGTTGGATGTTATGATCGTCAGAATATAGGCCTCATTACGATGCTGGCAGTTGACTGCCGACATCCTGTTGGTGGTGGTCTGAATGCTGACAGCCCTGCAGTCCAACCTCCGTATTTGGGCGTTTGGCGGTCAGACTGAAATCAGCCTGACGCCACACCTCCACCTCCACCAGGATCCAGGATCCTGATGGTTCTGTGGTCGGAAGAGTGCCAGGGAATGGCGGTGGTGTCAAGGCAGGCACCGCTGTCGGGATTACAATATCCCTTTCCAACAGCCTTTTCATGGAGAGAGCCCCACCGTTAAAAGGTTGTTGGAAAGGGATATTTGGGGCCCTAAACAGGGCCCCCATTGGTTGTGGGCCAATGAAAAGTAGCCCGGGGGCACATAAAGTGCCCCCACTCACCTCCGTGCACCACGTGCCATGCATGATATGATGCATGGCGCACGGTGCATGAACGTGCAGGAGGTGCTGTACAGAGTCGGCATGTGCTGCAGCCTTTTACCATGGCCACAGCATGCCCCTGATGATTTTGCAACTGCCAGCCCAGTGGTCGCATCATGATACGGTGGTCAGACCTCCCTCATGCTTGTCGGCGTTCTCCTGACTGCCGTAATAGCTTCCAGCAGCCAGTGGTCCGACCAACCGGCATCAAAATCGGGTCCATAGTGTGGTATTTTTATGAAATTAATATTATTTTATTTTAATTGATAATAATAATTTAAGAATATAATATTTATGTAATTTGTTTAATTTTGTTAAAATATAAACATATTATTTTACAATTTAAATATTTATATTCTTTGTTATTTAATAGAGTTGTTAAAATATGTTATTTGTTTGAAGTGAACTACTCTCTCTGTACTGTTGCACAGACTGGAGTGGGAATAGAAATCTTATCCCTCCTGAGCCCAACTCTTTCACTACTGTTGCACAGACTGGAGTGGGAAAAGTACATTCTACCCCTCCTGAGTCCAACACTTTCCATACTATTTCACCCACTGGAGTGGAAATAGTCAATTTTACCACTCCTGAATCCAACACTTTCCCTACTGTTGCACAGACTGGAGTGGAAATAGTCAATTTTACACCTCCTCAGTCCAACGCTTTCCCTACTGTTGCACGGACTGGAGTGGGAATAGTAAATTTAACCCCTCCTGAATTTAACACTTTCCCTATTGTTGCACAGACTGGAGTGGGAATAGTAACTTTTACCCCTCCTGAGTCTAATCTTTTCCCTACTGTTGCACAGACTAGAGTGGTAATATTAAATTTCACCCCTCCTGAGTTTAACGCTTTCTCTACTGTTGTATAAATTGGAGTGGGAATAGTATGTTGATTATTTATATTGTTTAGTTTTTTTATTAATAATGTTTAAATATATATTATTATTATGTGTTTGACGGTGCAGTAAGCCACTCCCCAGCCTGCGACGCTGATGCCAGCGACGGAAGCAGCACCCATCAATAATTTGCAGAAAACAGGAACAAAGCAGGAGATCCCACCAAGAAATCCAGCGGCACACCAGAGGACAGTACACAGATTTTAATGTGCACACAAACAACAACGCGTTTCGGTGATGCCTTTCTCAAGTTAGGGAACTGCGCTCTATCTCCTGTAGAAATACAACTCTTAATTCATAGACAATGAAAACATGCTTTCGTTTCGAAATAAATACCAAAACGAAATGCAAAGATAAATGCAAATGCAATTGTCTTATGCCCTCAGTGCTTTTAAATACAGCAATTCAAAATTTGGAAGATACAGAATAGTGATGCCATAAAATCGTATTCAATTCGCAAATGCGAGAGTTCCCTAGGCACGTAATGGACAAATAAGAAATACTTCAAAGCCAATGGTGTGCCTCTGGATTTCTTGGTGGGATCTCTTGCTTTGTTCCTGCCTTCTGCAAATATATATATATAGATATATATATATATATATATATATATATATATATATATATATATTTTTCACATTTTTCTCCCGTTCCGGAGCCCCCGACCCTACAGGGCGGCCTCACCAATGGGCACGGAGCAGCCCATCAAATTAACACAGTCCACCAAATGTGAGGCCCAGTGCGAAGAACACAGCCTTGTTCAAAGTCCTAGCACCACATGCTTCCTTATCCTAACGTTTCGGCACTACTTGGCCTTGGTCACAGGAGGAAGTAGATTAAACAAAGTTTTAATCACATGACTGGGTATACAAACTACGGCTCCCACAGTGCATTGTAAAGTGCTTTCAAAAGTGCAAATTGGCAGTCCTCATATATCCGACAATTGTCAAAGTTCTTACTTGGCCCAAGCACTGCTCTTATATTGGAGTTTTTCCGTTGTCCAGTCAGGTGAGATACATTTCCACATAGTGATGTTTTACTATGAATTGGCCTGATCAAAGCTCTGTTTCTTCGTACGATCGAGGCAGGATGTACACCTCCTCGAATCCCTTCCTACACACATTCCCAGTTTTTGCTCCAGTGGCTTTCCTCAGTAGGCTGGGCGCGTGAGTGGGTCATGCTCCTCCGTAAACATTTTCACATTTTTCTCCCGTTCCGGAGCCCCCAACCCTACAGGGCGGCCTCACCAATGGGCACGGAGCAGCCCATCAAATTAACACAGTCCACCAAATGTGAGGCCCAGTGCGAAGAACACAGCCTTGTTCAAAGTCCTAGCACCACATGCTTCCTTATCCTAACGTTTCGGCACTACTTGGCCTTGGTCACAGGAGGAAGTAGATTAAACAAAGTGCGTACGTGCGTGCTTTAAAAAGTTTTAATCACATGACTGGGTATACAAACTACGGCTCCCACAGTGCATTGTAAAGTGCTTTCAAAAGTGCAAATTGGCAGTCCTCATATATCCGACAATTGTCAAAGTTCTTACTTGGCCCAAGCACTGCTCTTATATTGGAGTTTTCCGTTGTCCAGTCAGGTGAGATACATTTCCACATAGTGATGTTTTACTATGAATTGGCCTGATCAAAGCTCTGTTTCTTCGTACGATCGAGGCAGGATGTACACCTCCTCGAATCCCTTCCTACACGCATTCCCAGTTTTTGCTCCAGTGGCTTTCCTCAGTAGGCTGGGCGCGTGAGTGGGTCATGCTCCTCCGTAAACATTTTCACATTTTTCTCCCGTTCCGGAGCCCGACCCTACAGGGCGGCCTCACCAATGGGCACGGAGCAGCCCATCAAATTAACACAGTCCACCAAATGTGAGGCCCAGTGCGAAGAACAAAGCCTTGTTTTTAAAGCACGCACGTACGCACTTTGTTTAATCTACTTCCTCCTGTGACCAAGGCCAAGTAGTGCCGAAACGTTAGGATAAGGAAGCATGTGGTGCTAGGACTTTGAACAAGGCTGTGTTCTTCGCACTGGGCCTCACATTTGGTGGACTGTGTTAATTTGATGGGCTGCTCTGTGCCCATTGGTGAGGCCGCCCTGTAGGGTCGGGGGCTCCGGAACGGGAGAAAAATGTGAAAATGTTTACGGAAAGCCACTGGAGCAAAAACTGGGAATGCGTGTAGGAAGGGATTCGAGGAGGTGTACATCCTGCCTCGATCGTACGAAGAAACAGAGCTTTGATCAGGCCAATTCATAGTAAAACATCACTATGTGGAAATGTATCTCACCTGACTGGACAACGGAAAAACTCCAATATAAGAGCAGTGCTTGGGCCAAGTAAGAACTTTGACAATTGTCGGATATATGAGGACTGCCAATTTGCACTTTTGAAAGCACTTTACAATGCACTGTGGGAGCCGTAGTTTGTATACCCAGTCATGTGATTAAAACTTTTTAAAGCACGCACGTACGCACTTTGTTTAATCTACTTCCTCCTGTGACCAAGGCCAAGTAGTGCCGAAACGTTAGGATAAGGAAGCATGTGGTGCTAGGACTTTGGACAAGGCTGTGTTCTTCGCACTGGGCCTCACATTTGGTGGACTATATATATATATATATATATATATCCACAATTTTCCAAGTAAAACGCACTCTCAAAGTCTTGGATGCCAAGCAGGAAGCTCATTTATTGCTCGTTACGCGTTTCGACAATTACTGTCTTGATCACAGACAGTATTGTGGATATTAATAGCCGGTTTTGGGTTTTCCGGCAGCACGCACCACCTAACAATGGGCTCGTTCCCGGAATGACCCTTCTTCGTGGATCTAATATATATATATATATATATATATATATATATTTGTGTAATTTTTATAATATTTTTATATATTGTGAACTTTGTATGTATAATTAAAATGGAAATATTTTACTTTTTTGCAGTTTATTTGTTGTACATTTTTTCAACCTTTTATTTGTGTGTGTGTGTGTGTGTATATGTATAGAATTGTTATATTGATATTTTTTTAAATAGTAATTATATGTGTTTATATAAACATACACACTTTCATATATATGTGTGTGTGTGTGTTTGTTTAAAATAGTAAATCTTGATATATATTTTAAATATTATTTAAACATATTTAATTTAGATTATATTAATGTTATATGTTAAAATATTTAAGTTGTACTTATTTAAACTACATATATATTAAACACTATATTTGTGTATATATATTTCGATATTAGTGTAAAATGATATTTTTGTTTGTTATTTTTCTATTTACCATTATATGTATAGAAAAACTATATTTTTGTGATGGATATTTTTGACACAATATTTTGGAATCACGACATTTATGGTTTTGATATTCTGTCAGTGAACTGAGAAATTCAGAGATCTTTCTAGAAGCTTGCCACCCCTTCTCAAAGCAAATTGCTGTGGCCCAATTGCAGATGTTTAAACAGTGATAGGTTTTCAGCAGTAGCAACTATGGGCCAGATGTACAAAGATTTTTGCATGCACAAACGGGTTTGCGAATCCATTTGCGCATGCAAAAACTGCATGGGGTATGTACAAAACCCTATTTTGTGAGTCACAATATTTCTTGGCTCGCAAAATAGGGTTTTGCGATTTGCTATTAGAAAGGGGCGTTCCCTTCCTAATAACGAGCGCAAACCCATGTACAAATGTTTTGCGACCGCAATTGCGGTTGCAAAACACTCGCAAATTACCACCCTCTTCAAGAGGGTGGTAATGGGGTCGCAAAAGGGAAGGGGTCCCCAGGGGACCCCTTCCACTTTGCAAATGCAGGGGAAAATATTTTTAAGGGCAGGCAGTGGTCCTAAGGACCACTGCCTGCCTTTAAAAAATTAAATGAAAACGTTTCATTTTTTTCTTTTTTAAATGCATCCCATTTTCCTTTAAGGAAGACGGGCTGCATTAAAAAAAAAAAAACTGCTTTATTTAAAAGCAGTCCCAGACATGGTGGTCTGCTGAGCCCAGCAGGCCACCATACATGGGAGGGCCTGCCATTCCCAATGGGGTCGCAAATTGCGAGAGGCTCATTAATATTCATGAGCCTCTCTATTTGCGACCCCATTGGGAATCTCTAACAGTGTGGAAAACACTGTTGTACATCCCAAATAGCGCCTCGCAAATTGCGAGTCGCAAAAAAGTCGCAATTTTGTGAGGCGCTATTTTGGGCATCGTACATCTGGCCCCAAGAGCTCTTCCCATGATCCATAAGTCCGGGCCAAGTGGCAATAGTGGTTTTTATAAGCCATCTAAAAGATACACTGGGGCTCCTGCTGAGTCCTAGTTCAGTTGTCATGTACAACAGTAAGGGATGTTCATCGTTCTCCTGACATGGCATAAGATTATTGATGCATTCTCCAACACCTTAAGGTGAATGTTACTCTTAAAAGTAAACCTCGCCTTGACTCATCAGGATAATTTACCAACAATCCAAGTTTTGTTTTGTTGGAAAGCCCAACGTAAAACTGTAAGTTGGGAAAAGACTGAATGCCTTTTTTACACAGACTTTTTCCAAAGCTTCTTCCAAGCAAGTCGTACACATCTGGATGCCTACATGATGTTATTGAAAATAATTGTATGTTATTGATATGATTTACTGCCTCAAGAGGGTCAACAATAGATCTGCATCTCTGTACATAGATCGAATGCATTGCAGGAAGGGAGCAGCTCTTGTGACTCTCTACTTTCGAAATCATACTCCAAACCCCAAATCATTAACACAGACCTCAGTAAAAAACAGTTAATGCAGTAGAAAGATTTATTGGCATTAACTGTATATACTGACAGCAGTGCATTTAACACTGTAGTCAAATCTATTGATCATATCAAAGTGCATATTTAGTGCCCTAGTGCCTACCAAGGTTAAACACTTTGCCATCACATGTATTAAACTAGTTATACATTTATTAGTCTAGCAGGCAGAGTAGCTGCAAAAAACCTTGTCGTCACAATTCAATAGAGAATTCGATCTCTATGAATCACAATTGTGTGGGTCATTATCTATTTTAACATTTGAAAGATACATCACTTTGTAAAGAATCAGGTTTTTGGCCCCTTTTAATAGTACTATTAAACAAATTCAGCCATGTAGGGGAAATCAAATCTTTCAAGGCTTTACAAACTTCAGTTTGAAGCTTATCTTATCCAGCAGCTTTCCCTCACTTTAGTTTGCCAATGGCCGTTCTTATTGCTCCCCTGTAATCAGATTATCAAGATTTTATTTCTGAGAAGAAATGAGATTTGTGAGCCCCAATTATTTGAGCTAAATATTAGTATTAGTTTTTTCAGGTGTTAAATCTTCTATGTAAATTGCATAAAGGTTTTTCATAAAAGCAGACTCAACCTCTAACCCGGAAGAAACTTCCAACTGTCTATGAACATGTTGTACTGTTTCAACTAAATGTTGTGACTTGAGAACACCAAGGAAGCCAAAACTGAGTTTGTTTCAGGAATTTTTGTATCATTTATCCCTAAAAGCCTAGTCCTCTGCAAGTAGCATCTAAGGAGCAAATATGTTTTGGAAATCTTATTTATTTAAGAAAGCCATTTACTTACCTTCAGGAATCCTCCATATTTCCTTCTTTATCTCATAGTTCTTAAGGAAGAGGTGAAGCTGGATTATTAAATAATTCCAAATCCAAGATTGTTGTCGCAGTGGATTCTTCCCAATCTAAAATGGGTTCTGTTCTTCCTGTGAAGTCACTTTCTGTTTCTTTTCCATAAAAGACTAATGAATGTGCTGAGGAAGATGAGCTGCAATGCAGCCATCTGTATTTTTCATTGAAATCTGTGTCCCTTGTTCTAGATTTTAGTCCCAATGTCTTTCCTCAGGATTTCCCTTGTACTCAAAAATAATCTGCAAGCCTCTTCTGAAAGTTTCCTGCTTCTGGATTGTTATCTACTCAGTCCTAGGTGTTTTAGCATCCTGATTCTCATTTTCACCTTGATTCCTTATCTGTGTTTCCCAACTTCCTTATCCATCTGCCTCTGAAGGTATTTCAACCATGGGGTTTTCTTTCATTGCAGGTTTGTATTAAGGGCACCAGCTTACCACACATTGTTGCTTTGCACAGGAGGCATTGTGGTGATAGGAATGCATTGTACTCCGGCCAGGCAACAGCAAAGTCTAGACAAAAGCCTCAGTCCAGTACAGAATCTGACATCAAATTATGAGATCTTCTAACTTTCTTGAAAGCTAATAAAACTCCACTTGACGTTTTTGCTAACCTGCCATTTTGTTTGACAAACGCCATCTAACATACACCTATATTCCCTTCAACCTTTCAAGATCTGAAATACTGCTTGTCTTTCAGGGACTGTAAGCTTTCTATTCCGGAGCCTGCTTTATAAACATCTTTACAGGAGCATTAATTTGTATCATTTACATTAAAGACATTGCAGCAATTGCCCACATTTTACACTATATGATCTATTTTATCTGATTCAACACTGATGCACAAATGTTAACAAAAATTAATTTAAAAAAATCATTGGCATTCTCCCAGGGAAGGAAATAATTGACAAGTATGTGCAAAAATAACAGCACCACCTGCCGTATGGTTGTTCCTGATCTTCTGGCAGAGAAACTATCCGTTCATATCGTCTAGATCTCTCACACATAAACCGGACATACAGACGAAACCTAATACTCATTTAGGTTGACAGCACTGTTCTCCAGGCACACAGAAATAAGTTGAGATCGTGGTTTCAATAGTTCTTTTTATTCCTTGATTTGTTATACGAGCCTCTTGCCAACACGTGTTTTGTCTCAAGCTGTTGTTGTCACAGCAGACTTCTTCAGGGCAGAGATTTCGGTCTCTTCAGATAATCTATATCGTTTTGTTTCAGTCAAGTCCTACCAACGGTTGTCACGTCAGACTCAAGCCCCTCCATCGCTGTACATAAGGCTGATATTGAAATGATTGAAGTATTTGTCACAAGGTGTATATGATCCCTCAATTAACAGGTCCGCCGCGAGTAACGACGAAGAGTGTCATTTAGGTTGCACCTCTAACACAATGGTGGTAGAAATAACTCCGAAAATGTAGCTGAAGGTTTAACCATCATGTTTTTCTCTGAGAAAAGGCATTTCTTTGTGTTCAGTGTGTCCATTGGTCACTGATTCTCCTCTGAGGATCTATCTGTGTTCTTTATTTGCTAGCATTCTAGCAATGTTAGTGGCATGTTTGCAGGTGAGAATCAAATCAATGACAAAACTTTTCCCAACAATTGATGCATCCCAGCGTCATGACCATCCAATTGAGCATTAATCTTTAACGGATCCTTGATTTTTTTCTGCAGAATATGGCTCTGACCTCTTGCATGCTCTTGTCAAAGCACTTTTCTCCTTTGACAAGTCTTACCTTGAGACACTTTCCCAAAAGAGCATTGTTTGCAATAGATCACATTTTAAACCCATATCTGCAAAGGTAATGTAACTTCTGTTCAAGCCTTTGACAATCAACCCTACATGGCTTCCTGTTTTTAGTCTTGATTTCTTGTCAATACTGCTATACTGCATTTTTTTAAGTTTGCTTTTAAAACACACTTGACATTTATGTTTATTTTAGTCTTGCTTGGGTATTGTTTCTCACATTTACCACCAGTTAACTACTTTGAAGCTCATTTAATCTTTTTTGTAAATGGATTAATTTTACATGAATTATTCTTGTAATTTGTGATTCTAACTGTGTTTTATTTTTTTTATTACATTAGTCGCTGACATTTTTACTGAAAAATGTCTTTGTGCTTAATGGGGGAAATTTGCAATTCTCGGGAAAGATAATCTTGATCAAACAGTTGATTAACTTTTGTTTGTCTGAAATGCATTGTCCGACATACTCCTGATTTACCAACAGTTCTCAGAAAACCTTCTAAAAATTGGCATAAAATGGCACACAAAGGGGCCGATTCCGATCTCGGCCGGTAGGGCTCCGAATCGGATTCGGCTTAACCGGATCCGATTCGGAGCCCTATTGCCCGACCGATTCGTACGCGCGTCCGGGCGAGCTAGTACGATGCGAAATCGCCGACCGACTCGTCCGGGCGTCCCGACCGCTCCGACCGACTCGTTCCCGGGTCTAACCACACCGACCGACTCGCTCGGACTCGACTTGCACCGCGCAATGGAGACGTTTCCCGGCCGGGTAAGTACGATGCGCGCCGCGAGCAGTCCGACCGAGCCGCGCACTCCGGCTCGAAAGAGCAGTCGGAGCCGTACTTTGGGGTCCGTGTCGGACCCCCTGTATGCGTAGCCGCGCGAGTTGCACACAGGGTGGACCCATGGGTCCCCCTACCTGTGCGTGTACGGCGCGAGTCGCTTCGCCGCGTACACGCTGTAGGGGCGCCCTTGTCCGCCTCGCACCCATTGAGTCAATGGGAGCCCGCGTACGCGTTGTACGACCGGCTCCCATTGACTTCAATGGGAGTCCGACCGACTCGAGTCCGATGGCATACGTGCGCATCGTACTCGTTCAGTCGGGCTGCACGGGTCCGATTCGGTCGGAAATCTCTCCGGGTCCGGCTCGGTCGGAGAGATTTCCGGCCCGAATCGGAATCGGCCCCAAAGTGTTTGAGAAAGTGTAGCTGGTGGCGAAGACCCACACATGTTTGTCTCTCAGAGAAGCCCTTTCTATGTATTCATTGTTCCGTTGGTCACTGTTTCCTTTCTGTGGATCCATTTTTTTAAATTTGCCAATGCTTCATCAATGGCAGTGCCATGTTCGCAAGTAAGGATCATATCAATTACGGAACATTTCCTAAAACTGGATTAATGTTGCACTCTAGTGTAATGATTGCCCAAGATAGCACTGATCTGTACCAGATTCTGTATCCAATTCTTGATTAGTACTGCAGAACACATCTTTCACCTCATGTATGGTCTTGTCATAGCCCTCCATTGACAGGTCTTACCTATGGACATTTTCTCAAAAGGTATTGATTGCGAAAAATCACAATTCTAAACTCATAGTTGTACCTTACAGCTCCATTGAAAAATTTGACACCTGACACTACATGGTTTCCTGCTTAACCCTTGATAATTCGTTACCAGGGCACCACAGCATTTTTAAGTCTGATTTTAAAATGCACTTAACATTTGTGTTTCCATCACTGCTGCTTTGAGTTTGTTTCTCACATTTACTGCCTGGTAGTTAATCAAATGTATTTTAATGATGTATCCAATTTCCCCACAACTAAGGCTGGGCATTTTTAAATTTTTGCAGGTTGCAAATTGAATAGAACTAATTAGAATGTGAATTGTATGTGTTTATCGATAAGATTTAGATTTTCATTATTCTGTGTGCTATTTATGTTGTATGTTTTTTTCATTTAGGACTCAGTTCATTCTTTTTATAAAAAGATTCTTTTTTCCATCAAGTGTTCTTTTAATTTGTGATTCTTATAATGTTTAATAGAATATATAGTTTAATATTTGTTATTTTTATTGAAAATGTCTTTGTGATGAATGGGGGAACTTTGCAGTTCTCAGAAAGGATAATCTTGATAAAACCTTTGAGTGACCTGCTTTTTGCAGAAATGAATTTGCCAGACATACTTCCCAATTGCCTACAGGTCTTAGACAACCTTACAAAACTTGGCCCAGAAATCTGTGGAAATCTTTGAGAACATTTGAAATGATTTACGGGTCAAGTTAGCATTCATGCTCTAAGCTTTAAGGAAAATCACAGCGGAGTAATGGCTGCATACAGACACTGCGAGGATACAGCTCTTGTTAGTGAATAGAATGATGGTATACGATCCCAATCACTGTAAGGACCTCATTAGCAGAATCTCACATGTAAACTACAGGGCACTAGGTTTAGTATATGGTGTAGATATCTGTGGTGGCGGACTCACTTTAATACAGGTAGATTCTTAATTGTAGGTGGTCCATACTTGTAAAGTTTATTTTTGTAAATATGCATATTTTTTTCAAATTACGAGTATTATGTGGTATATATTTTAAGTAACTTTTCTCTGCAAAAGTAAACCTGCTACCAAAAAGTTACACAAGATGCCAGCAGTAGACTGGTTCAATGAGAAAAAGTCTGGTTTGAGAAGAAAATTATTCTCAAGTAAATATATTCTACTCATTTTGTACAAAATCGGATTATAAGTGTATTTTACAACACGATAACACAAAGGAATTGGCTAAAAGGCACAGGTGCGAAGAGAATTTCAAAAGGTATTTCAAACAGCTGCATAACATTTTTCCAAAAATATAAAGCATTTCATTTACATCTAACTTCATGGTCCTTTCATTTTCACATCCTGACTCCTGCACTCCTATATATATTGTATATATATATATTTATATATATATATATATTCACTGAAAAAACCATAGGTTTTAGGGACAGTTATAGTTAGTTGGACATTTCACTCATACAAAACCATAGAAATTCCCCGTTATAGTTAGTTCAGCTAACTATAACTCGCGCCCCGCAATGCACTGCTGATGACGTCACATATTACATCACTCATGACATGGTCAGTGACATCACTGATGACATCACTGATGACATCTCAAATGACACATCAATGAACGGGAAGGGGGCCGCGTGGCCCCCCTCCCATGGCCAATTCCGGCCCCGGGGACCCCATCCCCCGGGGCATGGCCACATTTTTTAAATTTTTTAAGGAGGGGGGCTGCGTGGACCCCCTCCTGAGGCCTCTATTGGCCCCGGGGACCCCATCCCACGAAGCCGGCTTTTTAAAAAAAAAAAAAAAAAAAAATTATAAAAAAAATTGGGGAGGTGGGCCGAGTGGCCCCCCTCCAGGGCTACTACTAGCCCCGGGGACCCCATCCCCCGGGGCAGGCCCTATCCATTGGGGTCCTTGGGGGGAGCCCCAATGCCCCCACGGTCCCACCAGCTCCCCGCGTCCTGCAGGAGCCGGCATTGCTTTTCCACATGGGGAGCTGCTAACATGCAGCTCCCCGTGTGGAAAAGCAGTCTGCTTTAGATTTTGGAAGAGAGAGCAGGTTTCCTGCTCTCTCTTCCAAAATCCATAGCAAACAGCAGTGTCCCGGGGGTGGGCACCCCGGGACACTGCAGGAGCCGGCCCTGGGGGGTGGCGGTCCCCAGGGCCATCACAGGCTCCAGGAGGGGGGCTGTGCGGCCCCTCTCCCAACATTTTCAAAGCCCCGTGGAGGTGGGGGTCCCCGGAGCATGTGGGGGGGCTCGAGCCCCCCCACACAGGTAATTTATTTTAAAAAAACAAGCCCCGGGGGGTGGCGGTCCCCGGGGCTGCGGGGGGGCTATGTGCCCCCCGCAAATATTTCAAAAAAGCCCCGGGGGGTGGCGGTCCCTGGGGCTGCGGGGGCCCCCCTGGGCCCCGCAATTATGTTGAACATGCCCCCGGGACCTGGCCCACCCGGGGGCTAAATATTAACGAAGCGCGGAATGCTACTGTCATAAATATTTACAAATGTTCAAGTATATAACACGTGTTATATACTTGAACTAGACACGAGAACCCCCACAGGTCTGAACATGGAAGAAGATTTGCACACACATTTGTAAATATTTATGACAGTAGCATTCCGTCAACACCCCCTCCTGGAATTTCTGTTTTTAACCATTGTTTTTAAAAGTTTGGTATTAACACACTTTGCACTTTGAGAGGCAGACGCATAGATAGTTTGTATATTTTATGAGGAGGCAGGTTCACACATTCAGGTTGGTTCAATACTTGCCCACTGGGGCTGGATTGTTTTGTAACATTGAGCAGAATGCATTAGAGGCCATTAATAATTTGCCCACTTGGGCACAATGTACATATTAAAATGTTACCCGACTATTTAAAAAGAGATACAAGGCGACCCCTAGATGGCGTAAGTCTCTAGACTAACAAATGTTTGTGTACACTACAATTGATATTTGAAAACTAATTGTTTTCTTAAATGTAGCTTCATGCGTTCTAAATGTTAGATGCTCGAAAACAGTACCGTTATTAATGAAATTGTGTGAACTTTGTCGATAATGGAAATGTTTTTAACAAACTACGAGTCTGTTTTCCTATGCACTTTGGTTGTAGTTTGTCACGTGACACGGTTACCATCACTGCATTTAAAAATGGTTGAAACTTTATGCAACTTTGTTGGTGAGCAAGCCTGCTGGACAGGCGAAACGCATCCAATTTAGCCGACATTAAAGTATAATTTTGGCCAGAACACGGCATCGTCATTTCCTTATGTGAGGAGAAGTGAAAAAAAAAAATATATATATATATATATATATATATATATATATATATATATATATATATATATATTACTAAAATGTGCCTCCAATACCATGCAAGAAGCGGAATCGGCACTCCATAGGATTAAAGTCTGGCTGGTTGCTTTATTGAGTGAGTTACATCAACGCGTTCCAGCCGTTACCTCACGGCCTTGTTCACGATGTTTGAGCCACATACAAAGTTTCATTAAATACGAAAAAAACATTCAGTGCAGAGACATAAACACTAAAACGGACTTTCATTTCACATAGTTGTAAAAGCTGCTAATACACGGTAAAAACACGGCGGCCATTTTTGAAAGGCATTTCATGTACTACAAACCCATTATAGTTTAATATATTACACACTGGAAAGTTCCATATGTAAAGATTATTTTGTTTTTCAATACACAATTTCTTGTTGTATTGCTTATAAAAAAAATTGCTAAGTACATGGAATTATTTGGCTGCCATATTCATATTATATATCATTTTGGTCATCTCCAACTATGTTACTACACATCAGGGATTTTTATCTATTTTCATCAATTCATAAAGTGCAAGTGCTGAACACATATATACAAAGTGCTAGTGCTTCTATTGTGCAAACTATTTTTTCTATTTTCAACAATTTTAAAAGTGCTAGAGCTTTACTCTTCTATAAAGTGCTAGTGCTTATAATGTGCAAACTATGCTTTTAGAATATACGGCAACTCTTTCTATTAATGGAAAGTTCGCTTTTCTTTCCTCTTTCTTTTCAGAGAAAAAAATGTACCTCCTCTACAAATAGAGATATATGTATTATCTCTTATTTTGTAAACATGAATTATTATCATGGAACTTGCCATGTCTGATAAAGTGCTCTATTTTTCCTGGTTTTTATATTTATTAAAGTGCTAGTGCTCATTATCCCTCGTGTAGTATTACAAACATTATAAAAGAAATATTTTTTTAAATTCATTATTCTAACTTTCTTCTTGTTGCTCCTTCTGACGAATGTTGCAATGTGAGGTCTTCTTGAATTCTAGTCAGTAAAGGCATGTATACAACTCTCCATCCAGATTGAAACCGTTAGGTTCCATAGTATCTAGTTCGAGGATGAAAAAGGTTTCTAATTTCTTCAGTTCCCTTTCTCTATCTCCTCCCCTTCTCTTCTTGGGCACTTGTGCCAGGCAACTGTATGTCATGGTTACTGGATCACTTTGGTGTTCTTTTTCAAAGTGCCTAGCTATAGGATAGCGTCTGTCCTTATTAACAATAGCTCTCCTATGCTGCCATATCCTTTTGTTAACTGGAAGTGTGGTACTGCCCACAAACATTTTTCTACATGGGCATCTTAGGATGTACACCACAAAATTCGACTTGCATGATAGGTTTCCTTTAACTTTAACTGTTTTGTTGAAGGCTGTTTTTAATGATGACAGGTTTTCCCCATGTTGGCAAGCCTTACATTTGGAATATCTTTGGAAGCCCTCTTTCTTACGCAGCCAGGTTTGTTGTGGGGCTGTCCCCATATATTCACTTTAAAAAAAAATTTTTTATTGCAAACCTCAAATAATCACAAACATTGGTATGCATACATTTCAACCTTATGACATCAGGTGCATGTAATTGAACAGTGAACAGTTAATCAGTCAATCATTTCAGACGAATAAGTGTTATTCCTTGACAGTTCCATTTCTACAGTCGGGGATATACATAAGTCCCCTCTATGTGCATTTCACTCACTCCATACACTTCTTTTTCTGCAATCATACACTTACCTAGTTCGGCCGCCCAGGTCTTTGTCAATGGTCTTTCCGCTACCCCCCACTTCATTGCTATTGCTCTTTTCACTAGCGTGTACCCCAAAGTAGCGAAGTGTTGTTCCACCTCCGTGAGATCAGTCGCTTCCCAGATGTTAAGGAGCCCCAACAATGGAGTAAGGTTGATCTTTTTCCCTATTGCGTCTTGCATGTGCGTCGCTGCCCCCTCCCATATAGGTCGTATGTACGGACAGTCTCATATCGTGTGGTAGGAGGCTGCCTCTTGGTGACATCCGCGCAGACAAAATATGTCTTGTCTAGTTCCCATTCTCGCTAATGTGACCCCTGTGAGGTACGTTCTATGTAGGATTTTTAATTGAATCAAACGGAAGCGAAGCGCGATAGCCGCCTCCCTCAGGGACATCAGCGCTGTTTGCCAGTCATCATCTTCAATGTCGCCTATGTCAGCTTGCCACCTACTTCGGAGAGCTTGAAAGGGGTCAGGCAGGATATTGCATAATTTGCAGTATGTTAATGATATGGCTTTATCTGGGATTGGTTCAGAGAGCAGCCGGTCCTCCAATGGGGATGATTCCGGTAGATTCCCATATCTGGGAGTGCTGCTGTTAGAGCATGGCGGATCTGCAAGTAACGAAATGCCTCCCCTGCGCTAATTCATATTTCTCCTGTAGTTCACAGAATGTAAGGATTTTGCCTTTTTTAACTAGATGGCCTATGGTGGAGAGTCCAATCGTGTCCCATTTATCAAAGCCTGGTTGGTAACACAGGAGGCCTAATTTTTGGGTGGACCACAATGGCGTGGCTTGGGTCAATACATCAGTCCAGCCAAGACGTTTAGTCGCCTGGTGCCAAATTTCCACCGTTCGAGCCATTAGGCCCAGATATCTCCCTCTCCGGATCTTCGCATACAAAGCTCCTAGCCATCCCTCTCTACCCATCTGATATTTGTCTAACATGTAGGCAGGGTCTATCGGAGAGCAGTACAACCAGTGATTTACTACCACCAGTTGCGAGGCCCAATAGTAGAGTCGTATATCTGGGAGTGCAATTCCCCCATCGTACCACCCTTTAGTCTATTTGTGCAGAGCTATGCGAGGCGCTCCTCCATTCCACAATAACGATCGGACCTCACTCTCGATGCTATTAAAATATGAGTCGGGAATCTTGTATGGGCAATTTTGGAGGATATATAAAAAACGCGGGAGAGCCAGCATCTTAAACAGGGCCGCTCGGCCCAACAATAAGAGCGGCAAAGATCTCCAGTGTATGACATTATTTCGAAATCTATGTAATGGGATGGCTAAATTTTTTTCATGGAAGAGTTGGGGGTCTGGGGTGAAGAAGATTCCCAAGTAGCGAAATCCATCAAGGGCCACTTCGACCTCGCATCCCGGGGGAAGCCTATGAACTGAACCCCGAAGACCAAACAACACTGATTTAGTCCAGTTAATGGCATAACCGGAGTACTTGCCAAAATTGGTAAAAATATTCAAAAGTCCATGTAGTGACTTATGGGGGGATGCCAGATATACCAGGATGTCGTCTGCGTATAGCGATATCCTGTCCTCGTGCCCTTCCTCCCACTTCAGCCCTCTAAGTAATACATCCCTTCTCACCCAGGATGCCAACGGTTCAAGAATTAAGGAGAAAATCAGGGGGGATAGGGGACAACCCTGTCTGGTGCCTCTTCCTAAGGTAAATGTTCGGGATGTGCGATTGTTAACCCTAACTTGACCTCACAACTCCGTATAGAGCAGCCTAATCCAGCCCAAGAATTTTGGGCCGAACCCCAGACGTCCCAGTACCTGAAAAAGATATGGCCATTCTATGGAGTCAAACGCCATGAAGGCATCTAAGGAGAGCACCACGGCGTCTTCCTCCATATATTGTCATCTCCCCAGAACATTGTGACATATATTCACTCTTGACTAAATAGTCTCTTAGTGACTTTGATTTTCTATACGTAATGTCTGGTCTCTTTCTTACTTCCTGTCGTAATATCGGGTCATCAGCAATAAAGTGCCAATGCATGTTTAAAACCTGTCTTATTTTCTTATGGTTAGCATTATATGTCGGTATAAATCTGTGTGAACTGCTCTGATTCCTATTCTTCTTTCTTAGTGTTGTTTTAGATGGTTGGAACAGCACCTCGTCTCTATTTAGATTTTTAGCTTTCCTAGATGCTGCTTCTAAAACACAAATGGGGTACCCCCTTTCCATAAAACGGTGTTTCATTTCATTCTCTATTTTGTCATATTCAAGGGGGTACTGCATGCACTTCTGGCTCTAGAGAATTCGCCAAATGGGATACTACTTATAAGGAGGGGTGGGGTGAGAACTGCCATGCATGTAAAATTGTATTTCCAGCAGTAGGCTTTCTAAAAACTGTAGTCTTCAATTTCTCCCACTCCACACATACCTTAATATCTAAAAATTCAATTGATGTTTTACTACTGTGTCCAACAAAATTAAGTTTCAGGTCATTATTATTTAATTCATTGATGAACTGATCTACCTCTGTCTCCATGCCCTGCCACAGCACTAAGACGTCATCAATGAATCGAGACCATATTAGAATCTTGTCTGACCATTGTTCTAGTGTACTGCCTCCGAGCACCTGCTGCTCCCACTAGCCTAGATGTAAATTAGCATAACTGGGGGCGAAGCAGGTGCCCATTGCCATACCCTGTTCCTGTTGGAATAAATCTTTACCAAAGAGAAATATATTTTTGGTCAGACACCACTCCATCATTTCAAGGATCATACAATTATGATTAACAAATCTCATGGGTCGCATCCTTAAGAAATGTTCTGTGGCTTTCAGTCCATCCCTGTGCCGGATGCTCGTATACAGTGTGGAAATATCCAGCGTCACCAGTACCATGTCTTTTTCCCACTTAACATCATTAATTTTCTTCAAAAAATCACTTAAGTCCCTCAGATATGACGGAAGTGTTTTTACCAATTGATTCAAGAAAAAATCAATATACTTTGATACATTTTCAAATAGGCTCTGTTGGGCGGATATTATTGGTCTCCCAGGTGGATTGTTCAAGTTTTTATGAACCTTAGGGATCATATAAAACACAGGAATGACCGGATGTTTTTGCTTTAAAAACTGATGTTCGTCCCATGTTAAAAGCTCTTGTTCATGCCAGTATCGCAACCTTTCAGAGAATTTCTCTTGTACTCCTTCATACTCCATCATTGTTATCCTTTTGTAACATTCTGTGTTATTCAGTTGGAGTAATGCTTCCTTTTCATACAGTTCTTTTTCCCAAAGTACTACATTCCCTCCCTTATCCGAGGGTTTTACAATCGTATCAGAGTCTTTCATTATTTTATTTATTGTCCGAAATATTTTGTTCTCATTTGTTTTGATTTCCCTTTTAGATTTACCTCCTTCCAAGTACAGTAATCTTAAATCTTTGGTGACATTGTCCGAAAAAATATCTATATTATCTCTCATTAGCTGTGGGATGAATCTAGATCGTGGTCGAAAGGGACTATGATCTCCTTCAAGTAATGTAAGGTTTGATAGTGCTGTAGATTGGCCAGTGATTGTCGTGTCTTGTTCATCCTCATTCTGTAGTTCCCACATATCCTCCGAGAAGGGCAGGTCCGAGATCGCTAAATGTTCTGGGGGTTGGGGCAATTGAACATCAGTTCTAATTTCTTGATTCCTTTCCGTTGATCTTAATTTATGAATCTTAGTCAATTTCAATTTTCAGACAAATCGATATAAGTCCATTCTACTACTTGCATAGTTAAACTCTGTTTGATGACAATAAGATAAACCCAGTTCCAGGGTCTCTTTATCCTCCTTCGTTAGCTCAATGGAGCTCAAATTGATGATAGTATTGTTTTTTTCTTTTTCCTTGTTCTAATTCTTTGTATTGAACCGCATTGATCTCCCTGGTTTGTCTCCTGCTGTTTCTTCAATATCCCTCCCCTTCTCGCCTCTGTTTCCTCTTCCTCTTGGTCTTCCTCTCCCTCGCGTGGGGCGGTGGTCTACTCTTTGGTCCATCTGTAAAAAACACAGCTCATCAGAGATTGTACACTTCCTTGTCCCTGTTCTTCTTTTGCTGCCATCTTCTTGCTCAACCTCAGATCCAGTATCTGAGCTCATTTCACTCTGTGAGCTTACTTGTCTGTTCATATTTCCACTTTGAACTTTCTGTCTTCTTGTAGTATCAAACCTCCTGGCAAAGGTATAAATCTGCCCATTTTCATAATCTAGCCTGTCCCTTAAGAATTTCATTGCTTTCCGGTCTTTAATCCTTTTTTCATATTTTTCCAGTCGATTTTTCATGTCACCTTTGAATTTATTGATTCTTGTTTGGTCATTTTCCCCATCCAGTGCAGATAAAATTCATTTAGGACTTCAATTCTTTCAATGTCTGCATATTTTATTAATATCTTTATCATATTATTTGAGCTTTCCGCATTGTTCTCTGCCCATTCCTTCAGTAGTCCAGGGTTTGGATTTTCATTTGTGGGGGTTATCATTATCCTAAGACCCCTAGGCACACGGCCCACTTGTATGTATTGCTTAAGGAACGCTATCTCCCACCATCGCGAGATTTCCCTTCTCTTTAATTTCTCCAATTTCTTTAAATTTTTGCCAACATTGTTATTTATTGCCTGCATTGAGCTTTTAAAACTCACATTTCTATACTAGTTTAATTGAAGAGACAGACTTTTCATTACAAGGTCTAATGCAAAATAAAAGGACAACTACTGTCATGCCACTTTTATTTGTGCTAGCATTTTTTGATAAATGTCAATGAGTGTGTTAGTGCTTTTTAGGGGTGGGATAACACATGTAAAGTAGGCTATAAGTACTAGATTATCTCTGTTTCACACCGATGAGACATTCATACATGTTAAAAGGTTGTCTAGTAGATGAGTAACATATTTCTAATAAATATAGAGTTCATCATCAACATTACGTTCTATATTCTTACGTTTCAAGTAATTTAAATAGATCTAGTAAATGTATTTTACCTAAACAGTACTAAAGGTGTTTTCAATGTTGAAGAGTAACTGCTAATAAATAGAAAAAGAAAACATAATATATAAGCATGTTATGTTTAAAAACATTAATATTACTATTTTTAAAATAACATTGTATTATAATTAGATATCAGTATCAGTTTCCCTTTTTACTGTTCTCAGATTGCATATAACTTCACCATACACAGTGGTTTGAATGTAGCATCATCATTGAACAGTGGGAAAAAAATTGAATGCATTGTATAAAAAAACAGCATAGTACATCATTATGAATATGTGTAACTATGCTTTATACTAACTACATTTTCTTACTTACTTCTCTCATCTATATTAACTCTACTACTTAACATAAATAGATATTCAAAGATTTACTATTACTATTGCACATTATTGAAAACAATTATATTTACTACTTGCTTTTTAAAGTCATTTTTCAAAATGTTATGTCCATTAGGAAAAATAATGATCAAAACACTAATTATGAATACTGATAGAATCCAATGCTTTCTGTTTTTTAATTACATCACCCCCAATAGGCCGAATGATGTTCTTAGAACTTTGGCTACAGAAATAACATATAAGAATTTGCTAGTTGAGAAGAAAATCTAGCTTTGCATCCAGGTGGGCATCATTGCAATGTGTCCATCCACTGTTACACCTTAAATACCCAGTATAGTGTTGAGATGCTGTAATAGTTACTTTATGAAAAATAATAGCCACTATTGTATATGTTCTTCCTGAAATAGATATATGACTTGCTTTAAAGTTAGCAATTTTTGTTTCTAATTTTGTTCCATCTGCTCTACAACATTGTTGCATTAAAATTAGATATGTTCCAAATCTTTGTATGTGCAATGTAGACATCATATCCGATCTACAGTTTGAGCAGGTCATATTTTGATTTGCTGTTTTAATCAATTTGTTAAAAGACACTGATTTGCAGTCTGGTATCATTAAGTATAGGAATCGTTCTGAATGCATTTCAGTGGTAGAATAAACAATCTTCCCAGTTATGGTCAAATTTGTAACTTAGTCCAAATAAGTTATCAATATTTATTCCTTTGCCTTCTAATACTCCAAGCATGACCATTATACATTTGTGTGCATCCTGTTGCATGTTTAGAGTAAATGTCACTGATCCGCTACATATATCCAAAAGATGTTGAATGCCCGAAGCAGTATGTATTATACTTCTGTCAGTAAGCAACTGTTGAAATGAATGATGTAGAGCAGAACAGAATCTTTTTAAAAGTTTTCCATGATTTCATTGAGAAGACGTGGTAAATGAAAGATTACATTCAGAACCACATTAGCATAACAGTTGATATCTGAACAGTTTTCTTACTGGTATCCTACAATATCACAATCAGTTTCCAATTTATTTATCCTTACGCCTTCAACTTTCTTTTCAATGCTTTTCTTATCTTGAAGTTCAGTTGAATGTTACATATATTTCCAATTTGGACATTGTGTATGTTTCTCATATATTCGGTATTCACCTAAATAGGAGTATAAAGTCTTCTTAAGCAATTGTACTGTCTTACACAACTTGCATCAGCCCTAACTTTTTTCTCATCAAATTCTATCTAATACAAACTGGACAATGTTTTAACTCGATACAATTCAAAGTATGCCATTCCCTCTTTAAACACAGTACTTCCAATATTTACAAAAGCTCTGTCTATATTTAAACCTTGAGATTTTTGAATAGTTACTGCATATGATAGAGACATAGGAAACTGTTGTCTTCGAACATACAAGTCCTTTACAAACAAAAAATGTACAAGACAATTCCCAATCTGTTTTACTTCATTAATCTGGTCAAATTTCACAATCAAAAATTCAATTTCATCTCTGTTTTGGAAATTTACAAAATCAATCACTTTTCTCATTGCTCCATTTACTAATACTTCCACTACATTCAAATTACGACGTAAAATTACTGGACAGTCTTTACATACAAGTAAATGTTTTTCTAATCCTACAGTTTTAGATACAGACCTTTCCAGAGAATCCAATTTGCAGGTTTTTCAGTATGTAGAATTGTTACCCCCTGGTGTTCCATTTCATCAATAGCTTTAATTTCCAGAATTTGTTGTTGTTTCAGTAGCTTTTCATTAAAGCTAAAACACTCTTGCAGTGTAGGCATTAAACAAACTATAGATTTGTTTTCTATGAGCATATTATACATTAGTTCTGCTGGTGTTTTTCCAGATGTAAACAAATTCCTTATTAGCTGACATTCTCAAGCTTGTTTACCATGTTTTGTCAACACGCCAATTCTTATGTATTTAAGAATATTTCCTTAATCTTCATCAGCTGCTTTTCGCATATTTTTCACAAGTTCCTTATATTCAGAGGCTAACCAAATATTTACATTTCCGATGCTTCCCAATGACTTTGTTGTCTCATCATGAAGACGTGTTTGAAAAACAGGTTTGCCATTAACAGGAGTAAATTGTAGTTAGTCTTCAAATAAAATTAAATATTTCCCTCCAAACAGCACATCATACTCTGTTTTTAAAATCTGTTGCGTTATCAAGTGTACAAAGAGAAGCATTAAGTTTGAGACCATGCTCACCTCATCAATGATTAAAAGTTTCAGTTTCTTCAGTACTCTTAAGACTTCATACAAGCTTCTCCGGATAGCTTCTGATATTCTAGTTTATTATCCTGTTCAACAGGTAGCATAAGTAACCAACGTAAAGTAATACCTTTAATGTTCTCTGCTGCTAATCCAGTAAGTGCTGTTATGACACAAGACAAATGTGATTCCGTAGTCCTGTTTAGATAACTTGTCAGAACTTTAACTAAGAAAGGTTTTTCTGTCCCAGCTTGACCACTAATGTATAATAGAATAGGTTGAAATGAAGAACATTGACATTCTTTTTTTCGTGGAGGAATCCATGTTCTACTTTTTTGACTTGCAGATATATTTCTTTTTGTTCAATATTCAGTTGTTCTTTTAACTGTTCAAACTCAGTAATATCCTGTTATGCTGGCTGCATTGCAGTTTCTACCTCATTCATGGCTAATGCTGCTTCATTTTCAATAATTGGTTGTCCAATGGATTTTGAATTAATAGACGATAACTGACTGCTTTGTGAACCTTCTCTAACTATTTCAGCTGCAATAGTTCCTTCTTGTTCAATCTCATCATTTATAATTTTCAAGTAAGTCGGAGATACCGTAAACTGAATTGTATCTTAAATGCATTAAAAGAATCCTCGTAGCAATCAAAATCTCCAAGTAATTCTGTTTCACTGCGCCAAGGCTTAAACAGTTGCAGAAGTGCTAAATGGAAACATTCCCTCTTATCTGGAGTTTGGTAACTGAGCTTTCTGTGGTTAATAAGATTTCCTAAATATCCATCACATGCAATCACTGCATATTTTTGTTCTCTTAGATTTTCTGTAACATTCATTTTAAATCTGTAGTATTGAAGTATTTCATACAGATATAGGTTTTCAAGATGTGGACTGCTTTTTGGATAGTATATACCCGACATATTAGTTTTGACAATATCAGTTCTTTGTGGCTCATACTCTGCTGAGTATTGGATTTCCGGAAAAGATTTCAATACTCTGTTCTGTGTGAAGGCTAGGCCTAGTCGTACCCAAACGATTCCTCTTCACTTTGAATGAAAACTGGCTGAGCTCAACCGATCAGAACACTCATAAGATCCTATCTCTCTATGGGAAAGCATCTTCAAGCTAAAGCTGTTCAATTTCTTGCTGAGACTCTTTTCTGCAGAGATTTCTTTCCACATCTCTGACTTCTCAGATTTTGTAATATACGATGTGACGTAACAAGCAACAGCAATTGAGCTGTCTGCAACAAACTGAATATCCATGTTTGCATTCCACATTTTCAAAATGATTGGATTATAGTCACTAATATACTTTAAAGCTTCTGTTTTTCTTAAGTTGTATGTATTCTTGAGAGATTTCTTGGTCATGGGAATACAAAATGACATTTTGTATAGCATTTTCCTTTACATTTGTATTTTCCTCTGCAGTATTTTCCACATCTATGACTTTGAAACCGTAAAACTTGTTCTCTCAAGCAGTTTTCTCCTCCTTCTCTTGGAATGGTACACCTAACATATGTTCAATAAAAGAAAGAACAGCCTCATCACTATCTGTTCCAAATTTTGGTGCATCCTTTATCCATAACAACATGTGTATATGAGGAGCACCTCTGGCTTGGTAGTCTTTTCACCCCAAAAAATCAGTTACCTCTCCAGGAGTTGGAATGTTGTTATTGCAAATAAATGACATCATAGCTTCAAACCTATCGTTAAAATATCTGCAGACATTTGCAGGATCCAAGGAACAGAGTTCTCCAGCTGTCTTCACTTCAATGTTTTTTGTATTTGAATTTGCGTCTCGTAAGAATTCAAGTAAATCAGCCCATGCATATACAGCTCAACTGAGTGTTACAAACCAAGTAGGTGTGCCTAGGTTTCTCAACATGCATTTTAGTTCACCATGGCAAGATACCAATATTCGTTGGTACCACGTTGACACGCCATTAAATTTAGTAAGTGACATTCCAGATTTTCATTCCTTTGTTCATTTTTCTCCATCAGTTGTCTTCCAGAAAGATTTTGCAGATGAATTCCTGTTTTTAATATATGGTCCACTGCATATGAGATTCCAGACAAACCACTCTCAAAGAGAAGATGAAATAGATAGGGAATGCTTTGCCGAATTCTTGAATCTTCACAGTATAATCCTACTGAATGATATTCAGATGCTGGAATCGGCACAGGCTGATCATCAAATAGTCCACCATTTCCACTAGGGCACAGCTGTGGAAAACAAGGAGCTTCGAAACTTTTTTCCCATATACTCATGGGAGCTCCTTTTGCTTCGTTCATTTGAAATAATTCAATTGTGTTTCCTATGATTTCTTTGGAATGGAGAGGATGTATGGTATAATGTTCATAAATCGCTTCACTTCTGGATTGATCCACTTTTTCAATTTGGCCAGTTGACATTACTGTTTCATTTTAAAGGTATCTTGCTTCGTTATCAACATTTACATTCTTATAAGATATATTATTCTGTACCAGGTATAATGTTGCATTTCGAAGTTTAGTAATATCTACAAACTTTTGCCAGATTGTTTTACTCTTTGTTGGTACACCATTTACTAGAATAACTACTGGCTCATTTTCCTCTCTGTCTACACCAACAGTTTTAATATTTTTCCTAAAATCTAAAGGTAAGTACACAATTCTTCCTTTGAAACCTTTTTGCAAATCTGTTGTTGGCAGCTTACCTGTCTGAGGCTAGATACAAACTATGGCCTGGAATGGGAATACAGATTGGATAAGAATAGACTCATATATATTTAAATCTGCCAGTTCCTGAAAAATAGGAACCAATTATAAGTTGTTATGTGATGCTCTAACTGGCATTTTGTTGTCTTCTAATTTGTTGTAAAAGTACTTACATATAATTTGATCAGTTGTCAAGTCAAATGGTTCTTCTACAAACAAATAAACAGTAAATTGTTGTCTCTTATTTTAGTTTTCTTCTTCTCTTTTTTAATATAAATCAACATTCCTAATTTGACCTTTGTAGTGAGTGTGTCGACAACAAATACAAACATAGTTTGGTTTTTCAGAGGAAACAGTGTTAAACTTTGCAATTGCGTCTGTAAAATCATCACTACTAATCTCTCTGTCCTGTTCCGCTACACCTGCAGATATCCTCACTTTCCCTACACTCCTCTTCAGAACCAAAAAACGAAACTGTACATCATCACAAACTGTCTGTACATCTGCTACAGAACCATGCAAAAGAGCTGTATTCATTTTGCTTAAACATAATGCAGGAGTTTATACATGGTAAAGTCTCCTTACTAACTTACGCATTTCAGAGTGGTGCACATTCTTAAATGATGGAAAATGCTTTGGCACACTTTCCTTGCAATACAAGCCAGAGAATGTCCCTGTAACTTGGTATATTTCCTTATTTTACATGGATCAAGTCCTTCCAATATCCTAATCTTTAGTTTAACACTTCTATTTGGATATTGGCATAAAATATTTCGTAATATATCAATAGACTCCTGGCGAGTACTGCAAATACTGCTACAATTCCATTTAAATACATGAGCCTGTGGACGCCTTACTTAAACTTCTTCAGCTATTACTTCTTCTTTATTCCTAGAAACCATTTTCTCCTTTGCAATGGGAGAACCATCTTTCACCTCATAACATTGACCACTAGTATCAACTGCATGTACTAATGTGTTCTCTTGAAAATGGCTTTCTTTATTAAAGAAAGGCTCAGTGCTGGAAGTGTGTTTCCATTCACCAGTAAACGTTTTACAAAAGTTAGTTCGATTAATCAGTCTTTTTTTCTTACTTTTTTCCTTCATGAACACCACTGTTTTATCCAGTGTTCACAATCTGTTCAATATTAAGATAAATCATTTTCGTTTCAACTCAAAAGCTTCATCTATAACACTTTCAATCTGTTGCTTTTGCTTATAAGCTGCTGATCTTTTCTTATACTGTTTTAAATTCTTTAGTAAATTTTGAATTACTCTACTTCTAAACATTCTTCTTATATCTTTATACTGTTTCTGCCTTCTTGTTAGATGAGTTGTTGTTTTTACAATTTGTTGTTCTTTGAACAGGAGTCATTCCTTTTTGTTTGTCAATTGTGAAAGTTTTCTTTTTCTTTTCAATATTTTCCACAGTTTTCATTCTTCTTAATACTGTTTTAAGAAACTGCTTAGTTCTCTTACAAGAAGGTTTCTTTTCTTCTACAATATTCTGTCCATCATCCAATTTCTTCTTTTCACTCTTCTTTAAGTAGTACTGTTTTTTTTAGCTCTTTTCTTTTCTTGTTTTTCTTGTCATATTTAAGTCTTTTGCTTTAAATAAATGGAATATCTAAAAAGAAAGAACACATTTAATAGTTTGTTCCATAAATTAATAATTTTAAATTATTCTTATAACATTATTCATGACAACAGGGCCAGCTCTAGGGCGGTGCGATCGGTGCGACCGCACCGGGCGTTGACTTGGGGTGTGGGCGTCATTTTTGAAAATGTGTATCATCATTTTAAAAGCACCTGCTGCCTCGTTCCTGGCCTCCAGCAACTTTCAGACATCAATTAAAATGTCAAGCGAAGTCCCGTGATTAATCGTCTTCCTGGAAAGAGACCGGAGGTTTGTCTAGTGGAAATTTTGACTCATCCTAAGGTAGCACAGAGGGTTAATGTGCCTGCTGCTAAGAAAGTGTACCATGTAGATAACGAAGTGCATATAATGTAAATAGGTCAGTGGGTTACTGCTTCTGTAAGAGAGCTCCTTTTGTTACTTGTCGTTTCTAACTCAAAATCCTAATATAGAACATTGAGCTATTAACTGTCACCCTAGAGCTGCTGCAAACTGCAAGGTATATGTTAGAGCTATATGGTTTTTTGCCCAGTCTTTCATTATCCTAATCTTGTGAAAAGGGTTCATTTGGGTAGAAAACAATTCTTATTATTATGATTATGAAGCAATGATGTTGCGTTTTAAATTCTGAATTTGTGCTTTTCCTGAATAAGAACTTTAACTATATTGCCTACCAGTATCGATGACATGTGACTCCTACACTACACCTTGTAGTACTGTCTGATGTAACATTTCCTATACACTGATTTACACACATATGATTGTCTCTGTGCAATGTGTGTGTGGTATAAAGTACTCTGACACCTTACACTGGTATGAGTGGTGCTATAAAACTAAATGAATCTGAGAGACAGTGGTTATGGAGACTTGAGAGGCACTGTTAAAGGGTGCTAGTGAGGAAATCCGTGGCAGAGGTGGTCATTGGGGGGACGCCAACAGACATTGTCGCACAGGGCGCCACCAGCGCAAAAGCCGGCCCTGCATGACAATCACTAACCAGTTCCTTAAATTAGCCTACCATTGTCTTCGTTAACGATGGTGTAGGTCAGACATTAAAACTTGACAAAATATGCTTTCATTTTCCAGCTGACACATCACTATCTTTGGCCAACCTGCAGTGTACCTTTGCAGAGAGTTATATGGACTAGGATAGATGTTAATTCACTTGACAACATGTTTTAAACCTCACATTTCTCTACTAATTTCATTACAGATACAGAGCTTACAGTACCAAGCCTAACCCAAAATAAAAGGCTGTCTCCTTTCAAACCACTCTTATTAGTGTCAGCATCTTTCTGAGACTTCAATGACTGTGTCAGTGACTTTTAAGTGTGAGATAACACGTCAAGTAGGTATATCTGTAAAACCTTACCTCTGTTTCATACTGTATGTTCTATAGATGTGTATAGAACAAGCATTCAGTCCCACAGGCAATTATGTGTTTGCTCTAACAGTTTCATTAGAGAGACAGAGCAAGGCCTAAGCCATAATAAAAGGGTGAGTTCTGTCATGCCACTGGTCTGAGTGTCAGCATCTTTCAGAGACCCCAATGAGTGTGTCAGTGCCTTTTAGGGGCAAGACGATACTAGCAATGAAAGCCTAGAGGTACTAGACAATTTCTCTTTCACACCACATGCCCTCTAAATGTGTGTAGAAGAAACTGCATGGGTCACTTTCTGCTCATTAAACAGGGAAGCTGGGTATAAAGCTGTGTGTTGAAGTACTTCCTTGACGCCTGCCTAGATAAGAGATCTGTGCTTCTGGGACTGAATGCTGAAGTAGCTCTGACAATATTTGTCCAGGTGAATGATCGACTGTATAGTTTTAAAGTTGGGGTCATCAGTTGCAGTACGCATGTCAGACTACACGTACAAGTAGAGACATACCTCAGACATGGTAGCATTCATACATTCAAACTTTACATAGTACACTTTCAGTTTATGGCACACACCTCACTATGTACAGATTTCTTGCAGTGTACCCTTGCACCTATGTACCTTGCAGTGTACATATATGGAGTTGGATTGAGGTTAATACATCTAGCAAAATCTTTTAAACCTCACTTTTGTCTACCAGTCTCATTGGAGAGGCAGAGCTCACAATGCCAGTCCTTAGCTGAAATGAAAGGCCGACTCCTGTCATACCACTCTTGTGAGTATCACCATCTTCCTAGAGAACTCAGTGAATGTGTCAGAGTCTTTTTAGGAGGAAGATCATGCATGTAAAGAAGCCTATAGGTACTAGACTACTTCTGTTTCATACCGCATGCTCTCTAAATGTGTGTAGAAGAAGCTGCATGGGTCACTTTCCGCTCATTATACAAGACAGCCAGTTATGAAGCTGTGTGTTGAAGTGCTTACATGACACCTGACTAGCTAGAAGATCTGTGCTTCTGGGATGGAATGCTAAAGTTGCTCTGACAAGATTGGTGCACGGGTATAATAGAGTATATACTTTTTGACTTAGGTTAATCAGCTGCATCACACATGTTAACCTACTTGTACAAGTACAGACATGCCTAACACATGGTAGCAGTCAGACACTCAAAATTACTTTAGACATATAAAACAACATACCTATAGCATTATTTACACTAATAAAACACACAGTTAATGCAATATATATTTTTTCTGATTAAATACTTTACAACTTTTATAAACAGTTCATCTTATTGTTAAAAAATGTATTACAATCACTTAGGGCCAGATGTATGACGGTTTGTAGCATGCGCAAACGGGTCTTAGACCCGTTTGCGCACGCTAAAAAGCATGGGCCCGTGTACAAACAGTATTTTGCGACTCGCAAATAAATTGCGACTCGCAAAATACTGTTTTGGGACTCGCCATTAGGAAGGGGCGTTCCCTTCCTAATAGCGACCGCAAAGCAATGTACCAGTTGCAAATTACCACCTACTTCAAGTAGGTGGTAATGCATTAGCAAATGTGAAGGGGTCCCCAGGGGACCCCTTCCCCTTTGCAAATGCATGCAATAACCACTGCCTGCCCTTAAAAATGAAAACGAAAACGTTTCATTTTTTTTTTAAATGCACCCCGTTTTCCTTTAAGGAAAACGGGCTGCATTTAAAAAAAAAACCTGCTTTATTTATAAGCAGTCCCAGACATGGTGGTCTGCTGAGCCCAGCAAGCAACCATCCCTGGGAGGGCCTGTCATTCCCAATGGGCTCGCAAATTGTGAGAGGCTCATTAATATTCATGAGCCTCGCAATTTGCGACCCCATTGGAAATCACAAACAGTGTTAAACACACTGTTGTACATGCCAAATAGCGCCTTGCAAATTGCGAGTCGTAAATGTGACGCAATTTGCAAGGCACTATTTGGCAGGTCGTACATCTAGCCCTTAATGACTCCTATGCCATACATCACACACCTTACACATTTGTAACTTACCTGTGAAATCCTGCTGTAGATTCTAAAATTATCACAAATTATTAGATATTTTTCTTTTCCACACAATAAACATGATGTACCATTCTCAATGAGAAAGAACCAGTAATGGCAAATGTTCCCTCTCGTTTTCCACACAAATGAATGTTAGTAACAAATCAAAAAATTCCTTTTATTTTTTTAAATGTAAAACCACTTTCTATTGGGTAGTTATATTAATCCTTCATTAGTCTCTTCTAAAAGAGCCCAATCTGGTTATATAACTTAGTCGAGTCGCGACCCCATCGCTGCAACTAGAGCAACCCGCCAGTGTAACATCGCAATGGAGTTGTGAACCCTTACAGGAGTTATAAAACCCATTCCCAATAATACTACTATTAAGTTTTAAGAACATATCACTTTTAAATATACTACTAGATTGGAAAACCTTAGGGGCATATTCTCAAGAACGTGTGATAACTACCGCAAATCCAGCTTAACGCAACACTTCACATCGCAGTCCATCGCGGGAAAATAACGCCGTGTCAACGTGGCATTCCCAACACGGCGGTACCATGCAATAGTCACACGATAACGCGTCAAATGAACGCGTTAAAATCAACGCGACGCCGCAAAAACACGAAACCCCAATGTGAAAATAGTAGCGATGGCGCCAATCGCAATACAAAAATTTGCGAAAACCAGCCACAGGCCTGCAATTCCCACGTGTCATGCGGGAAAATGCACTATAAAAGTAGAAAAAAACATACAAACAAAAGCCAAACAACAGCGAAGCACAATGGAGGCATCCGGAGCAAGTACAGAGGACAACCAGAACCCCACAAGCCCCCCGGAGGACCAGCCTGGGACCTCGGGGTCAGGGAAGGGCAAGGAAAAGAAGAGTAGGAAGAAGCGGTTCAGTCCGCAGGAAAACAGGATCCTGATAACGGAGGTGATAGAACACCATCAAACACTGTTCGTCACCTCCGCTGTGTCACTGGCAACTAAACATGGAATATGGCAGACCATCGTGGACAAGGTGAATGCAGTCGGAGTGCTGAGGAGGACAATGGACGAGGTCAAGAGGCGCTGGAATGATGTGAAGCGCAAAACCAAGCTGAAACTCGCAAACAACCGGAAGGCAGCAATGCAGACTGGAGGTGGGAGTCCAGCGCCACAGCAGGAGCTGGACGAGATGGAGGAAATGGTGTCCACAGTCATCAGTGGGGAGACGGTGGCAGGAGTTGGGGGACCGGACACTGCTCAACATGACCGGACACAACAGCAACAGGGTGAATAACAACCAGGGACTGGGAGGACGGGGGAGATGGGCACAATGGCACACATGCACAATTAAGCATAGCACATCTGCGGACAAACCATGCCCCAGACCCCCAACTCCCACCAAGAGACCAATGCACACAGGTATGCAACATCTCAGCACCGCATAAGCACAGAAGCCCGAGGCACACCGCATGTAAGGGATAAAGGGCAGATACATCAGAGCTGCAGGGGCGACTCCCCCAAAATACGGCACACACACATTACATGCAGAGCAAATCAACATTGACAAGGATGTGGTACAAACTGCAACACGTCCACAACAGAACAGAGGACACAACTGGTGCCGCATGCGCGTAGAAACTGGCCAATCACATTTGGCATTGCAGGGAAATGTTAGTTGACAATGTTCAAGTACAAACACACATCCATGATGTAGTCGGAATGTCCACTGTCCCGCATCAAATAGGCAGCTCCCTCCAAACAGTCACAATGTACATTGTCATGCAGTCTGAATGTAAACATGTACAATGCGTCAACATACATGTGAACACAATGTGAAACTGCATCTCTCCTTCACATTGCAGGGGGAAATCCAACACCTCCTGCGGAGCAGTCCGAACCTCTCTACTCTGATGACGAAGAGGACCACCACACATTCGACTCCGATGCCCTCCAACAACTCGTGGACAGCCTCCGCAGCCCACTTCCAGGAGCAGGGCAGCCCAGCTGCCACGAGGAGAACCCACCCCCTGCACAGAACACACAGCAGGCAGCACCCACCACCACGACTGCCTCCCAGGACCCCCACGACGAACACATGGCCTTCCAACGCCGTGTGTTGGGGTGCCAGGAGAAGCTGGCTGAACAGGTGCAGCTGGGGTTTGACCGCATGGCAGCCAAACTAGATGCCATACGTGGGTGTCTGAGTCCCATCAGGGACCACTCACAGTCCCTAACAGACACCCACAGTCCGCTCCATGCTCTCCAACGGGCCATGGCTGACATCGCTAGAGTCCTGACTCTGCGACAAGAACGACTGTCTAGACAGAGTGCCTCCAGCGATCTCGCCCGGGAGTTGGGACACATGCAGAGGATCATGGAGAACATGGAGCGGACGCAGGCGGAAAGAGCGGCTGCCATGGCTGCACATCAGCGAGAGGTAGCTGGGTCCCTCAATGCCCTAAAGACCCTCCTCATAGCATTGCTGCCACAAGGCCTGGCGCTGATGCATGCTGCTGCTACCACCCCATCCACATCTCCGGCCCCTGATGTGTCAGTGCCACACAGTGCGGCAGGCATTCCACCTCCGGCCCCTGAGGTGTCACTGCCACACAGTGCTGGAGACAGAACACCACCACCCACATGTGAGGCACATGCAACAGCAGTGGACGAAGATGCGGATGAATCTGCCTTCGTGGTCAGAAGAACGCAGTAGCATTCATCTCCACCATGTGACCTGTTTCTGCTTGGTTCTGCCCTCTGCATCATCACCTTCCACTGTCTCCCGATGCACTCTGCGACACTCACCTTGGACCTCGCATGGACTGTCAAATTCTGTTTGGTCACCAATGACACAGCTATCAGACTGCGGACTGAACTCCTCCTCTCCTGATGTACCTGTCATTCCCTGAAGGACTCTGGCTGGCCCTCCATGGGCCAACAATGTAAAGTGGGGTTGGCATGGCCCTGTACTGCTCCAGCTGCAACACTCCACTGAATGTGCAATAAACATTCATATTCACACAGATGTGTCATGTCTATGATCTTTCAAGTGTGGAAGTATGGATGAATGTAGGGTCAGTGATTCCCCCTTACGTCCATGTTGCTCATGTTGTGGGACTTTTGTCACAGGGTGACAGATTTCCGATTGCGGTCCGAGTGGCGCCAATACTACAACAGAGACACATCCATTAGTCACTTCCTTGTCCAGCCCAGGACGGAACCACACCCAGAGCTCCGGGATCATTGTTCACACCCTTACGCTGGACTGGCATACGCCAGGACAGCCCACTCCACTTACACACACAGGGGGGGACGACAATGCCACATGTCCCAGGTCTTCACTGTAGGTATCTGCAGCTCACAGGTCTAGTTGTCAGCATGCCACAGCCACTCCCTCACGGCTGGTGTACACCCACACCACACCCATCCAGCACAGGCATCACAGGACATGTCACCCTGCCAATAAAAAGGGCATGGCGCACGTGCTGGATGCCATTTCCACTCTCTAACTGGGTGTCTCCCTGTAGTTCTCATGTATGCATGAGGGCCTAGGGCCCTGCCACCTCACATTGCCCAGTGCCAGGGGTGACATGATGGCGTCCACACCACGGAACTCAATCATTAAGGGTCCATGGCTAGCGGTGCACAGACTTGGTGGCACCGGATACACTGCGGCAGGCACAGGCGCACCGCCACGGGACGGTGTCTTGCGGTGCAGTGAGATAGGGGCACCTAAATTGCTGAGCGGGTGTGCAGCCTGCGATGATGCACCGTCCTGGCGGTCCGGACTGGCAAGGATCAGTGTGAGCCCTGCTGGACCGCAGTGTAGGCCTGAGCCAGCGGGCAGTGCGGGCCTCCCGCCACGTGGCGTTGCCTCGCAGTTCACAGAGTTAGTGGCACCTCAAGCGCTGAGCGGGTGTGTGGCCTGCGATGATGCTGTGTGCACTGATGTGGTCTCTGCCATTGCGAAATCAAGACCCAGAGTCAGGTGTGTGACCTGGTGGCCCGCGGTGAGGAGCTGCATGATGTGGAGGGTTCCATGATCGCGGGCCCCGGGCTTGGAGATCCCACCAGAACGTGGTGGGCCCTCTTAGAGACACGCCGGTGGCGGAAGGTGAGCAGTGAGGCCTGGTTGCGCAGGGGTGGGCAATCACCGCTGGGCAGCGGGAGGGGCTGGGGTGCAGCAGCAGTGTATACCGGCACGTGGTTGGAGACACACCGGTGGCAGCAGGTGAGCAGTGAGGCCTAGGTCCGCAGTATCGGCACTCTCTCACCCTCTCTTTCTCTCTCCCTCTCTCCCTCTCTCTCTCTTTCTCTCTCCCTCTCTCCCTCTCTCTCTCTCTCTTTCTCTCTCCCTCTCTCCCTCTCTCTCTCTCTCTCTTTCGCTCTCTCTCTCTGTACTTTGATGGGCGCATGGCACACCTTCTTATCCAGATTTCTGTTTTGCAGGCTGTGACTTACAGAATGTCCTGAGAAGACCCGCCATGCCTCTTCAGAATTGTTGTTTTTGGTTTATTCTGTAATAAATGTATTATTTGGATATTATGATATGAATGTATGATTTCCCTTTTTCTGACCACACATGTATGTTAGGTGTTGTGATTGTGCGATTTCTGGCGATTTGTTTGGTTCATGGTTTCGTGGAGTTGATGTGCAATATCTTTGTCCAAAGGGGGGGGTGCCCGGGGTGGGGCCCCGGGGGGGGTGGGGGTGGTAGGGTCCTGAAGGTAGTGGCGGTGGGTGTTGTTGGCCTATAGGGGCTCCGGGCTGCATGATTGGTTGCTCCAGGGCATCTGTTGTTCTTCATGTGTGGCTATGGGCTGTGCTCCCTTGTCTGGTGCCGGTTGTCGTCTGACTTTACACCAGGTAAGAGCAGGTGTTAATTTCCTGCTGCTAACGCGCCTTATCGCATGTTTTGTGATCTTATCGCCGATGTGGCTGGTCGTTGGGAATGTTGTGGAGTGGTGTTGTCGCGGATTTTTGCACGGGAACGCCTACTCTGCATATCATTAGCGTTAGTTGCCGGGGTCATCTGTGGCGATGTTTTTTGCGACTGCTTTCCCAGGTAAACTGGTGTTATGGGCTGTTAGCGCCAACTTGTGAATGGGGCGATGAATTTATCGCGACTTTGACTGCGTTAAAGTGCCGATAACTCGGCGATAGATCCTTGAGAATATGCCCCTTAGTTTTCTAACATATACCATATATGTCATAGTCTATTTTATATTTTAAAAGTACACTGTTCTTTAAACCCTTCCCCCACACTGCTTCTCCTCAGTATCCATAGCAACAGTTTCTGAAACATTCAGCTGTACCAGTAAGTTAAAAGTTCAACATGTTTTTAACTGCAGCACACCAGCCTCCAATTCAACAGTAGCAAGTGTGGTTGAGTACTTTAAAATGTAAGCTTATCCAGTGTATTATACCATTTAAAAGATTCTCCACAGCTAATCAGAAAAATACTTATTTTACAAAGTAAGATACAACCTATTTTTAGGTATGAACTGTCACATTCAGCTACAGACTTCTTCTAATTCGTACTGGTCCCTCCTTCAAAATGCTTACAGTATGGATTGTGCATCATAGCTATGTTTCCTGGGGCAAAGAGAATGCTGGAGACAGAGGTATTGACAAAGACTTGGGTTTGCATAATGTGGATATTTAATGGGTTCCACAGATTTACAAAGCCGGGAAACATGTTAATAAAGTTGTTTCTGCTTACCTTAGAGACCATAACATGGGCTCTATTTATAACAAAAATCTGCTATTTGACATGGTGTAAATGGAGTTCACTTCACAGATGAAGGAAACAGGGTATTTCTCAGCAACCTGAAACTGTGCATCCGCACTTACATGTAGCTGCAACAAAGTCATAATAAACACAAAGGCTCTTCTCAGAGCCACGCTATAACCCAACACTGGAAAATATATATTTTTAAAAACTATGCTACTAAAAAATATTTTTGGGATCAGCAAACACATCGCAGATCCACAAACCAGATGCACAAACTCAATGCACACCAACACATTTTAAATTTATTACAATTTAAACTATAAACATATTAAAATGTTTTTCTAACTACTTTTATAACTGTATACATGCCAATATAAATCTGTACTTAACTTTGAATAGCTTTATGATACCCTTCACAAGTGTCTGAGTGGAAATGTGAGTGGGTGCATCAGTGTACAAGTAGCTCTATGACTGAGTGAACAATTATCTAAATAGGTTTCTGAGTGGGTGAATGAGTGTCTCACTGACACTGTCACAAGGTATGTTACTGTCTAGCTAAATCTCTAAGTGAGTGCATCACTGTATAAGCAAGTCAGTAAGTGTCCATTTCAGTGTCTGTGTGAGTATGTTAATGTGTGCATCAGTGTCTGAGTTGAACTGTGAGTAAATGCATCACTATCTGACTAGGTCTGTGACTGGTTGTTTCGATGTCTGAGTAGGTCAGTGACTGAATATGTTACTGTCTCAGTGATTTTGTCAGTAGGAGCATCAGTGTCTAAATAGGTCTGTCACTGGATGCATCACTATGTAAGTAAATCTGTGAGTGGATGTGTCGGTGTCTTACTGAGTCAGTAACTGGGTATGTTTCTGTCTGGAACGATCTGTGAGAGAATGTGTCAGTGTCTTAATGACTCTGTGAGTGATTGTCTAAGTTTGGGAATAGCTATGTGAGTACATCATCAAAGCCTGAGTAGGACAGTGAGAAGGTGCATCAATATCTGAGTGGGTTATCCAAAAGGTACGTCAGTCTCTGAGTGAATCTGTAAATGGGTGGAACAGTCTCTGAGACAGCTTGACAATGGGTGTGTCAGTGTCTGAGAAGGTCTGTGAATGCCTGTGTCAGTATCTGAGTAGGTCTGTGACTGGGTATCTGAATCTCTCAGTGGATCTGTCAATAGTTACATCACTGTCTGAGTTGGTATGTCAGTGTCTTAGGGGGTGTGTGAGTGGGCGTGTAAATGGATGCATTAGTGTCTCAGTCTTCAAATGGTGCGTCAGTGTCTGTGTAAGTCTATGAGTGTGTGCATCAGTGCCTGAGTGGGTCTCTAACTCAGTACATCAATATCTGAGTGGGTTTGTCAGTGAGTGCATCAGAGTCAAAGTGGTTGTGTCAGTGTCTAAGCAGCTGTGGGAATGGATGAATTTTTATCTGACTGGGTCTTGAACTAGCTACATGAATTACTCAGAAGGTCTGTATGAGAAGTTGGCCTGGTATATGCTGTCCAGTAATTAAAGTGGGCACCTTGCACCAGTCCAAGCAACCCTTATGGTGATTTAAGAGGTCAAAGATAACCTTAGAAAGCCATCCAAGTGGTAGCTGTGGATAGCAGCCTTCAGGCTTAGTCTTGAAGGAATGTTAAGCAGCTTGTTTTACCAGAATGCAACCTTATAGTATTGGTTAAATGAAAGGAGAACCACACAGTAGTTATAAAAATATGTATTTATTAATATAACACTCTCTAGTATGACACAACAATATCTCCTACACGGAGATAATCACAAAGCACACAATACTTAAGCACAGGAATTATAGTAAATAGCACTAATACACAGTGGGCCCCAGGGGGGGACCAAACCATATACTAAAATAGTGGTATAAGAACCACGACTTGAGTCAAGACAGTGTCGAGAGGACGTAGAATTACTGGGACCCCAAGGAACCACCCAAGGTGAGTAAGTAGGGACCCCACAGAGGACGGGTGCAGTGTGGGAACACGACCGCGTGCTCCGTACAATTCTATGGGAAAGTCGAGGTTGAAGTTTTAGAGATTAAGGACCCTTCCTAGTGGACTTTGAAGAAACCCTGTGGAAGTTAGGTGGTTGGAGAGCCACCCCACCCATGGATACTGAGGTACCTGAGTTACCTATCCCAGGGAAGCCGGGTGCATAGGTCTGAAGTGGCGTCAAAAACCGCCATCGAACCCAATGGAGGACTTCGAAGAAGAGTCGCTGCTGGAAGGAAGAAAAGTGTCTGTTGGAATCTAAAGGTGGATTCTTGCCAAAGAGTACCTGAAAGCAGAGGGGACAGAGTCTGGGTCACTCAGGAGTGACCAGGGGCTCGGTAGACGAATGCCCACCGATGTCGGGTGCTTTAGGTGCATTGATGGAGTTCTTGACTCTGCAGCTAAGGGGACCAGGGGATGTCGAGGACAACCAGGAGCCAGATACGAGTTGTCCCACGAAGGATGTTGAGAACTGAGGGGTCGGTGTCTGGCTGGAACACCAACAAGCCTTGGTAACGACAACCCATGCAGACGTTCAAGGATGTGTACGGTTCGGATCAGCAAGGTCCAGGAAACTCACTACAGCAAGGAGAGGTAGGGCAGGCCTGGAGCAACCAGGGTAGCCCAAGAAAAGCAAAGTTGGCCCTCAAGTGGACCCACAGGCTGGAGGCACAGGAGTCGCAAGTGATTTTACCAAACAGCAGCCCACAGTGTACTCAGTGTGAGGAGGCCATAGTTCTTGGTAGGAAGTGGTGCAAGATGTTGGGGCTACTCAGAGCCCAATGCACTTGTTCAGGAAAAGCCAACAACCATATGCACTTGCAAATGTACACTGTGCACAGGAGTTCAGATATTGCAGCCCCCACGAGGGATTCTGACCTCAACCTTGGTGAGAGGGCAACTTGGACCTCGAGAGATGTAGAAACTTGCCTCCTGTGTTGCTGAAGCCTTCAGAGTCTTTAGGAGCTCAATGTCAGCAGGCCAGACAGAAGTGTTTCGGGGCCTGCGAATGCAGGGGAGTGACTCCTTCGCTCCAAGGGAGATATCTTTGGTTGTCCTTGATGCTCCACAGGTCCTGCATGGATCCTGTATGGTGCACGGGCACAGACAATGCTTCAGACTGAGAGGGAGACGAAGTCGGGCCCAAACAAAGTCCAGCGAAGTCCAGAGTGTCCTGATGGTCGAAGTTCAGTGGTTTCTGGTTCAGAATCTTGTCCACGTCGAATCTGGGGTCCTACAGCCAGGTAAGCCCTTAAGTACCCACGGGACAGGGTTGGACAGATTCATGGGACCGTCCCAGGGGAGGGTCTAGACAGTGGGGAGGTTACTCCCATGTCCTTTGCCCAGTTTTGTGCCAGAGCAGGAGCCAAAGGCTCCCAGGACTGGTTTGGACTGGACTGTGCACAGGGACACCAAATGTGCCCCTCATGCAGGCTTTTGGTCGCTGGCAAGCGCACCCATCCAGTCCTAATACACTAAATCCTGTCTGGGAGGTGGTCACACCACCCTCTGACAGGATGCCTATTGTTCTGCCTTCCTCTGCTCGAGCTTGGCTCAGCAGCAGGAGGGCAAAAATGTGTCTCTGGTCGGCAGCAACCATTTTGTGCTGCCCGGGACTAGAAGGCTGGTACCGGGAACACCTGGGACCCAACGAAGCTCACTTCTGAGGGGTGGAATCATACCTCCCACACCGGTTACCGATGTGGGGGTATGATTTCAACATGTTTGACACCAAACACAATAGGGTTTGTTTCAGCCGTTTTAGAGTTGGTCATCACAAGGTCATCACGGGGTCCCATAATGCTACTCTATATGTTGTAAATGGCTGCCTCACTGACAACCCGGGAGAATGGACTCTGTAGGCTGCAGGGGTGTTCTGCTCATGCAGTGACACCCTCTCACTTATAACCAAGCACCCTGCCTTCAGGATTGTTAAGGCCTGCTACAGGGGTGAGTTATAGGTTTTAAGTGCAGTGACCCTTAGATATAGTAAACCTATATCTTAAGTAAGTGGTACATGCACCAACTTACACAGGCTGGAATGGCAGGCCTGTAGTTCCATTTTGCATGGCCTCTCATGGGTGGCATAATACATGCTTCAGCCCCTGGGAAGCCTCTGGGGTACCTATACCCTGGGTACATGGGTAACATATACTAGGGACTGACAAGGGTACCCCAGTACCCAATCTGGAGTGTACCTAAGTACATAACATAACAGTTTAGGGAGAAGGCAGATAGACTGGGGTCCTGATTAGCAGGATCCCAGTCAGACTAGTCAAAAACAGTATCACATTTTAGCAAAAAGTGGGGGTAACCATAAGAAGCAGATCCTACTTTCCTACAGTCTGTGAGAGGATGTGTCTGTTTAAATCTCTGAGTGAGTGCATCAGTTTGTGAGTCAGTTTGTCACTGGATGTTTTAGTATGTGGGTGTATTGATGAGTGGGTACATCAGTGTCTGTGTGGGTTAGTGAGTGGCCGTGTCATTAAATAAGTAGGTCTCTAAGAGGGTGCATCACTTCCTGGAAGTCAGTGCATCACTATCTGATTAGATCTGTCAGTGGATACATCAGAGTTTCATTAGCTCTGTGAATGGGCACCTAAGTCCATGAATTACTCTGTGACTACATGTGTAACTGTTTGTATAAGTCTATAACGCAATACATTATTGAGTACATTAATATTTAAATATTTTTTATTTATTTAACTTGGGTGGATCCAAGACACCACGATGTTACACGGGGCCGCACTGGACGCCCCAATGGGGTTGTGACTCCAACCAGAGAAATTCAGCAGTTACAGTTAGCTGAGCTAATTATAACTCGTGCCCCCGCAATGCACTGCTTATGACCTCACATATTACATCACTCATGACATGATCAGTGACATCACTGATGACATCTAAAATGACATCACTGATGATATCATCCAGTGAGTGTGAGTGTTTTTAAAACGTTTATGAGTGCTAAATATATATTCCAAGGTGTATTGGTGAATCAGGGGTGTATGAGTGCCTGTATGGATGATTCAGTTGCTGCGTGACTGACTGTAAGTAAGTGAGTGTGTGAGTGAGTGTGTATGTGTGTGTATGTGTATGTGTGTGTAAGTGTGTGGGTGACTAAGTGGCTGTGTGATTGACCGTCTGGGTGAGTGAGTAGGTATGTGAGCAGCTCTATGGGTGACTGACTCAGTGTGTGAGTGGCTGTATGGGTGTATGAGTAGATATGTCAGTGGCTGTGTTAGTGAGTGAGTGGGTGTATGAGTGGGTGTGTAGTCCTAAGAATCAGGGATTGGCTGTGTAAGTTCTGATATGGGTTTGAGAATAGTAGTGTGGAAGTTGGAGTGGGTGTATGAAAGGTTATGCGGGGGTGTGAGTGGATGCATCAGAGATTCTGTGGATGATGTCATCTGAGATGTCATCAGTGATATCATCATTGATGTCACTGACCATGTAATGAGTGATGTAATATGTGAGGTTATAAGCAATGCATTGCAGGGGTGTTAGTTATAGCTAATTGTAACTGCTGAATTTCTCTGGTTTTGTATGAGTGAAATCTGAGCCTAGCTATAACATCTCTGTAACATTTGTTTTTTTCAGTGAATTTCTAAGTTTTTTTAATCTATTTCCTAGCTATAACATACATGTAACCTTTGTTTTTTTCTGTGAATTTCAAAGGTTTTTATAAATGTTAATTCCTAACTATAACGTCCTTGTAACCTTTGTTTTTTCAGTAATTTTCTATGGTTTTTTAAGTAGTAGTCGCGTTTGCAGAGTGGTCGAGAAAGGGTAATGGGCCTCTGACCAGCTCTCAGGAAACCAGCTGTGTAGGACTTACAGGGGGTACCAGGAGGGCTTCTTGGCCTCCAAGGTCCCTCAGGAGTAAAGCGGACTTCATTCCCCAACCAGTAGTGCACCACAAGCCACGTTTGCAGAGTGGTGGACAAAGGGAGCGTGGCCTCTGAAGACCTCTGAGCAATCCCGCTGTATTTTATTTACTGGAGATAACAGGAGAGGTAGTTGGCCCCCAAGCACATCCTTGGGTCCAAATACCCCTCCTGTTACCTCCGGTAAGTTCCACACAGCGGGATTGCTGAGACCTCGTAGGAGGCCATGCCCCCTTTCTTCACTACTTTGCAAATGCACCTCCTGGCGCACTACTAGTAGGGGATGAAATCCCCTTAGCTATTGAAGGTACTTAGGGGCCAACTACCTCTCCTGTTACCTCCAGCAAGTCCCACACAGTAGGTTTGCTAAGAGGTTTTCGATGGCCACTCCCCATTTCTCCACCACTCTTCAAAGTCGCCTCCTGGCACACTACTGGTTGAGGGATGAAGTCCCCTTGGCTCTGGAGGATCCTTGGGGGCCAACTAGCCCTTCTGTAATGTCCAGTAAGACCCACACAGCTGGATTGCTGAGATGTCGTCAGAAGCCATGCCCCCTTTCTCCACCACTCTGCAAATGCACCTCCTGGCGCACTGCTGCTTAGGGGAAGAAGTCCATTTTAGTCCTGAGGCCCTCGGAAGGCAATGGGACCTCATTCCCCCCATCAGTAGTGCGCCGAGAGGCGCATCTGCAGAATTGTGGAGAAAGGGGGTGTGACCTCCGAACACCTCTCAGCAATCCCACTGTGTGGGGCTTACTGGAGGTAATAGGAGGTCTTATAGGCCCCTAAGGACCCTCAGCAGTCAAGGGGACTTCATCCCCCAACAAGCAACGTGCCAGGAGGCGCATTTGCAGAGTGGTGGAGAAAGGGGGTTGCCGGGCTTTTTTTCTTTTGTTCAAAGGGAAGGAGGGGCTGTGTAGCCTCCCTTCTGTGGGCCGATTTTGGCCCTGGGCACCCCATCGCCCGGGGCCAGGCATTTTAATAATGGGGAGGGGGCTTTGTGGTCCCCCTCAGGACCCCATCCCCTGGGGTCCAGCCTTTCTATTTTCTTTTTATTAAATAAAGGAAGGGGGCCTTGTGCCTCCTTCCCCTATTCATTTTCGGCCCCAGGGACCCCATCCCTAGGGCCTAGCCTTTTCTTTTTTTAAAGATTCTTGTTTAAAGAGAGGGGGCAGAGCGGCCCCCCTCCTGGGCTACTCTCAGCCTTGGGGGCCCCATCCCCCGGGGCCCGACCTTTAGTGTAGGTGCACTGGTCCCACCCAGGGTACCCACATTTCAATCGTTGGAGACCCCAGGGCTGCCTGAAGGCCCCCACTGTCCCTGCTGACTCCCTGCCTCCTGTGGGAGCCAGCATTGCTTTGAGACCCAGGGAGTTGCTAAAATGCAGCTCCCTGGATCTCAATGCAATTTGTCTGCTTCCCTGCTTACTTGACAGTGGGCAGGGAAACAGACATCCTCCGCTTTCAGCAAGCGAGAGCATTTTTCTGCTCTTGCTTGCTGAAAGCGGAGTGTTTGCTATGGCTTGGCAGGAGTGGGGCTACCGGCAAGCCATAGAAAACTGCAATGTCCCAGGGGTGGGCACCCTGGGACATTGCTGGAGCCGGCCCTGGGGGGTGGCAGTCCCCACAGCCATCTAGGGTTCCAGGAGAGGGGCTGCGTGGCCTCCCTTCATTCTCTGTTTTAGCCACAGGGAGATAGTTGTCCGTGGGGCTGCGGGGGGGGGCCAGAGCGCAATAAACAAACCGAGGGAGCCGCCCCTTGGTTCTTTTTTTTTTGTAGGATACATGGATCCTGCTGAACATATTTTTGAAAAATGATTTTTTGGCCCTGGGGGATCTCATTCCCAGTGGGACCCCTCCCCCAAGAGGCCTAGGGGGGTCAGGGTGTTTCTACTTTGCCCCCTTTTTAAAAAACATTTTGGAAGACTCAGTTCAATTGAGTCCCAAGATGGCTGCCAAAACATCTTGGTTGAAGTGATGGCAGTCATCAAATTTCAGTAGAGTCTCAGTAGGGTGTTGGGCTCCCAGATATCAATATTTTTTATGCTTAAATATCTCTGAAGCTACTGAATGGATTTACACTAAATCACAAAAAGCAATCTTTCTGGACCAACGTCTAGCTTTATGACGATTTGAAGTAATTCTGTTCAGCAATTCGGGCTGTAGTCGTGGTCAAATCATCATTGACATAACATGGGGAAAAAGCATTTTGGGACCCCCTTTTTGTTCGGCCTCCGCTTGACAGATCACCCAAAAACTTTCAACGCAGCAGCTGAACCAAAAAGGGGACGTTTGTTGAAAATTTCGTGAAGATTCGTCAAGCGGCGCCAAAGTTATTGGCAAAACAAAAAACGTTTTTCGTATGGAAACTTTGGGTCCTAACTATAACTACCTACTGGCGATCACCAGTAGGTTACATATATATATACCTACATATATATATATATATATCAAGCAGAGTCATAACTGAAATTGAAGAACAAGTTCTCAAATTAGGCCTATCCTTTTGTCCTGATGCACCGATAGACTATGCTCACACACGCATCGACCTGTACCAATTCATACGTAAGGAAAAATTGTTTAAAATGCATACAATACGGGGAAATGTAAATACCAGGAATGTGATTTCACCTAGTCAAAGCAGTAATGTGTTACCTACATTAGCTATTGCAGACATCCCCACATTAAATATCTTGCAAAATTTACAAGAGCAAACGCTGGCGGCCAGTAGTTCCCAAAATCCCCTCGACCCCACACATGATGATGCTGCATTACACACTTTGGGCATGAACACGGGGGCACCCAGCCTGACCAAATTCAGAGCACCATCGAAGTATGTGCCACAAACTGCTAAAGACAATATTGATTTATTTCACGAGACGGTGGGTAATGATTTACTCAAACTCACAGAAACAAGCCCTAGAATTAAAAACATCAGCAAAGAACAGTGGGAGGCAGTTACCAGTCTCCAAAAATATGATAAAATTGTTATCAAATCATCCGACAAGGGAGGTAACATTGTAGTGATGGATAGGGACAAGTACATACAGGAAGCCCTAAGACAGCTGAGCAACACCGCATGCTACGAAAGGGTAGACAAATCGTACCAGAATACCCCACAACACAGATATCATGAGGTCCTTAAAGAGTGGTTTGATAACAAACTCCTGAGTTGGGACGAGAGATAGTTCCTACTTAATGAAACACCTACCACACCCACCTTTTACCTTCTACCAAAGGTGCATAAGGATCCTGACAACCCCCCCGGCCATCCCATTGTATCCTCCAAAAACAGCCTACTGGAGAAAACTTCTGTCTTTGTAGACCATTTCCTTTTCCCATATGTGAAAGACCTGAACTCTTACCTTAGGGACACTAAGGATTTTCTACAGAAAATCCAAAACCTACACTGGGAGAAGGAGTATTGGATGGTCTGCCTAGACGTTGAAAGCCTCTATACGAGCATTAGACACACAGACGGCCTTAGAGCATGCCAACACTTCCTAAAAGCAAGGAACATTGAATTTCTGGAACATACACGCATGATCTTACAAATGATCGAAATATGCCTCACAGAAAATGTATTTATGTTTGATGGGAAGTGGTATAAACAACTACAGGGCACTTCAATGGGTACCTTCTTCGCCCCCAGCTATGCCAACCTTGTGGTAGGCTGGTGGGAGAAGCAGGTCCTATGGAGTGAGGAGATGGAACCTTGGTCCAATAGTATTAGACCGTGGCTAAGATTTATTGACGATGTGTTCTTTGTGTGGGAGGGCAATGAATGTGATCTTCTTGATTTTGTTAAACGTTTGAATTGTAACACCATGAATCTAAAATTCACTATGCAGCACAGCCAGCAAACTATTGATTTCCTTGACATCAGACTGACCATTAGTGAAGGCAAAATTACAACAGACCTATACAGAAAAAGACCGCAGGGAATTCCATCCTCCACTCAGCCAGTTGCCATCCCCCGAACTTTAGATGGAGCATCCCTTACAGCGAGTTCCTTAGAGCTAAGCGCAATTGCAGTACTGAAGCCTCTTATGAGAAAACCAAACAGGACATGGTTAAGAGGTTCAGAAACAGAGGGTACCCGACCAAAATGTTACGGAGAAGTATCACCAAAGCTGACACCATCAGCCACAATGATGCTTTATTTCAACCACCTAAGGTTCACGACAAACCAGAAGAAGTAGGAACACCAGTTAGGTTCATAACCACATATAACACACAGGCAGGAGAGTTGAGGACTGTACTGAAGAAAAGATGGCATATCCTGACACAAGACCCTTTACTTGATGCAAAGTTAGGTTTCTCACCATCGGTTACCTTCAGAAAAAAAGTTTGTCCCTTAAGGAGGACATTCTAGTCAATAGCCACCTACAAAGCAACAAAAAGACTTGGCTTGAACAAAGGGGAGGCTTTTACAAATGCAGCAAAGCCTGCAGCCATAGTGAAAATGTGAGGAAGTATCACTACATAGATCTAAGAGGAAATGGAAAATAACTAGGCCCATTACATGTGGGACTGAATTCGTGGTCTATGCCATTACATGTCCGTGTGGGAAATGGTATGTCGGATCGACAACATTCCCAGTCAAGAAAAGAATCTTGGAGCATTGGAGAGCGGTAACTAACCGCGACTTCAGTTACAGCACATCCAGACATTTCAATGAGGCACATGAGGGCGATTGGACGAAAGGCAAATACTTTGGTCTTGCTACGATCCCAAAGCACCCAAGAGGAGGGAACCGAGTACTAGCATTACGCAGACTGGAGTCGAGACTGATCCTATTGTCAGGCAGCATGTTCCCCACAGGAATGAACAACGATGAGGAATTATACGTACACCTGTAAAATATAGTGACGCTTCCCGTCACCCAACCCAATCAGTTCCTATGTCAGTGAGACTACACAGTCTCTACTTTTATTACATTTTTTTAAAATTTCACTTGTAAGTTTGTTAGTACTATTGAGTTCATGATTATCTTTGATGTCTGTACTGAGTAAACTACTGTTTCCGAGAAGCACCAAATGTAATATTTTATGTGGTGTAAAACTGTCACTGCAAAGGGCAAATCCTGTGGTTATGGTATCTAATGAATTATTAAGTACTATACTATGATGAATTTATGGGGTAGTTGGAATAACGTTACTAACAGTCTCTGTCTTTCACATTTCTTAACAGATTGTTCAAACATCACAGAAGGAGGATAGCCACCAGGATATTGCTCAGAGCACAGGAGATTGAAGTATGTTCCCTGGAACTGTCATCTCTCCATAACTTTTGGTCACATTATAGGTACCGTCATGTACAGCACCTTATATCAATTATGGCACACCTCCACATGATCTAGTATCAAGACAGAACTTGAGGATCAACACACAGTGTTGTTAGGGATCTAGATATAGCACTGGGTGCACGATTCATGTGAATCATTGTCACGACTCGCTCCCTGCATTCTCGTGTCCACCACCAGGGGGCCGATTTGTGGTGCTTCCCAGTGTTCTAACAAGCTTCCAGACCCTCCCCTTCATGTACATACTGACTTCCAGCCATTTCAACACTATTTGGGAATTGACATCCATTTCCAATCCATGCCGGGTTTTGTGGAAGCCATCCTGCTCATGCCTGAAACTCCATTACTCAGAATTCCCTGCTCACTGCTTCGTCTCCACCCCTGCAGGCCAAGGATGGGTGGAGGAATCCAGCTCACCTGTGGCTGGCTGCTGCTAGCCTGCTCACACCTGATGCATGTGATTAATGTGAGCTCTTTTAAGCCCCAGCTCCCTTCAGCCCAGGGTTGGTCATTGTAGCTGTATACCGGTGAGGCCAATCCTTGTTTCCAGTGTTTCCTGAGTTCCTGAGCTATAGCTATTCCTTGTGCCTGAATTAGCACTGCCTGCAGTGCTACCTTGTTTCCTGAGTTCCTGAGCTATAGCTATTCCTTGTACCTGAATTAGCACTGCCTGCAGTGCTACCTTGTTTCCTGAGTTCCTGAGCTATAGCTATTCCTTGTACCTGAATTAGCACTGCCTGCAGTGCTACCTTGTTTCCTGAGTTATAGCTATTCCTGTTCCTAGGCTTCAGCTATTTCTTGTGCCTGATTTGCACTGCTTGCAGTGCTCTCTTGACTCCTTGTTTCCTGAGCTGTAGCTATTTCCTGTTTCCCTTCTCCTGACCTAGCACTGCCTGCAGTGCTATCCTGACTCCTGAGCCTAAGCATTCCTTGTTCCTGACCTGCAGCAGTTTCCCTTCTCCTGACCTAGCACTGCCTGCAGTGCTATCCTGACTCCTGAGCCTTGGCATTCCTTGTTCCTGACCTGCAGCAGTTTCCCTTCTCCTGTACTAGCACTATCTGCAGTGCTACTTTGACTCCTGAGCTTTTGCTCAATTCTTGTTCCTGCCCCAGCACTGCCTTCTATGCTTTGTTTTCTTGATTCCTGAACCTGCACTATTCTAGTATACCATTGTAGCCTCCCCTACTGTATATCCTTTTCCAGTCCCTGCCTTTCTTCCCATTTCCTTGGTTCCAGTTCTAGTTTGCTGTCTTTCTATTCTGCTGTCTTGCTTCTGTTACCTTGTATGTTTGTTACCTGCTTTCTGCCAAGTGTGCCCTGTGATTTCCATCCTTTCCTGTTAAGCACTCCTCCTTGCTAGCTCCTTGTCTATTGTGCTTGTGTTTAGTTCTACCCCTTTGCTGTTACTGCCTTGCGTGTTCCTGTTTGATCGCCAGGATCCGTGGGCACAGCTGACTACCTAGGTGGTGTTTCTTGTTCACTGTGAGTATTGTCTTTGAGTTACTGTTATAACATCACCATAGGTATAAGCTCCACAGACCCTGCCTTTGCATACATATCCTATATGTGGCTATTTTCAGTCAGTATCTGTAACAGCAATTGTGGGTGAGGAACTTACTGAGCTTCAGTCTTACCGTGTGGAGCTCCTGAGTGCTTACCCCACACTCCCCTTTATTGTTAATGTTGTTTCATATATATGTCTTGCACATTCATCCTGGGTGTAGTTATTCTGAATGCTAAATTGCCTCGTGAGTGCCCTTCCTTTCTGAGTCTTACCCATCTTGTTCACTTGTACAGGCTTCCCCTTTGGATCCCTTTTTCTCCTCTGACTCCCTGTATGATCCTGGGCAGCGCTGTACTCCTCTTTCTATGTACCTTTTCCACCCAGTTCCCAGTCCTTGCCCAAGTCCCTGACTGTGTTCCCGACATAGTCCCGGACAGTCCCTGACAGAATGATCAACCCACATTTCCAGGGTTACTTGTGAGGTTTCTTTGCGTTCAGTTAGCTACCATTTTTCTGTTACATTTGTGTGTGAAAATATTGAAGGTGTGTCCTAATGAGAGGTTTAAGAAAGAAACACACCAGTACATTATTTAGGTTTGTGCAGGACAATTCCCCAGTGCCCAACAACGAGAGGCATTTAGTGTCTACTTTACAGTTTGTTCACCCTAGTCCTGAAACAATGAATCCTCTTATGAGAAATGGACATTTACGTTCTGAATATTTTACTCATTGGCTCTCAAACACCTCTTTGCCAGATCCGGACTTAATCTTCTGTTCTGATCCAGATTCAATGTCTGTGTCAGCATTGCATAAGGAGAATGCTACCTTACTCAGTTTGCTGAACAAGAATTCTGAATCTCGCATGTCTGCTGTAAGTGGTTGTAAAATACAGTATTCAACCACACAACCAAAGAAAGAGCAGATGCATTTTATAACCTCTGGTCTCCATTCAAATAATGTTACCCAGTCTTGTAGTCCAGTAAATAGCACAGTCCCGGATACTAAAGGGACCTTGTTAAATACCACATTCAAAGTAAACCATAATCAGTTTAACAAAAGAGAGAAAAGACCTACTAGAACACAGGCGGCTAATAGCCACTTTGAACAAAATCCAAGGTATAGCTCTGTTGCTTGTTGTGAAGTTGCCAAGTCTACCACTGTCCTTGTAGAGAAAGATCTACAGCCTTCACAGGATATAATTACATCTAAGGTTCTTGAATTACAACGAGAGAATAAAATGTTTCAGACTCTGTTAAAAAATTATAACCCAGAGTTCAAGTGGGAATCTAAAACCCCTGTACAAGACCACTTTTCCACCTCTATGTTAGCCTCCCTAGAAATGGAGAATGAAGCCTTGCGCTCTCTTTTGCATTCCCCTCAGAGCTGGTCCAGCAATTGTGTGAACAATACAGTGGCTGATCCCTCAGATTCCATTCAGAAAAACCATAGTACCTTGTCTCACAGTCCAGTTAATGAAAGTAATTGTTTGAATTCTGAAATTTCTACCTCCTCTGATGTGTTGTCTTTTAGTGCTAAACTGTGTATAGGCACTACATCTGAGATGTGTCCCTCCACTTCTAAGGAACCCCAGATGCCAGGAAAGACACTAAATACTTGTTTGCTTTCTCTTCCTGGTAGTGAGGTCAGTTCCACCCAGGGGGTATCACATACACTGGCCATTGACATACAGACAAAACCTGAACCAGTGCCCAACATAATCCCTGATGTGACAATGTCCTGTGACTCAGACTATGCTCTTGATTTAACTACTGCAACGGAAGTCAACCTCCTCGCTGAGAAGAAACAAAATCCTGACCTCTTGTTTGCTGTTTTGCCTTCAAGCACACCACATATTGAAAAATCAGGAAACGATACTTTCTGCTCTGATGCACCTTTACCACCTAGTAATGCAAAAGGAAATGAAAAAATGTCCAAAGACCAAGTGATCTCTGACCTGTTTCCTCTGACTAAGACATGTGAACTGCCAAATGGTAAAGGGAGTCTGGTCATCAGAGACGCTAAGATAAGCAGTAATCTTAGCCATCCTGAAGAAAGAGCTTCAGTGTGTTTTAAGGAGCCCAGGAACTGTGAAGATTTCACTATTGACAACAGGGAATCTACTGTTCACGGGATATCGCCATTCCCAGAATTTAAAGTTTGTCATCCTTGTGCCTCTCTGCCATCAGCTTGTCTTCTTGCAGAGTCTCCAGAGACCTCAGCCGGCCTGCTTCTTTCAGAGACCTCAGCCGGCCTGCTGCTTTCAGAGACCTCAGCCGGCCTGCTGCCATCTGAGCCCGAGTCTGCAGCCTGCCTGCTGCCATCTGAGCCCGAGTCTGCAGCCTGCCTGCTGCCATCTGAGCCCGAGTCTGCAGCCTGCCTGCTGCCATCTGAGCCCAAGTCTGCAGCCTGCCTGCTGCCATCTGAGCCCGAGTCTGCAGCCTGCCTGCTGCCATCTGAGCCCGAGCCTGCAGCCTGCCTGCCATTAGTACTGGAGCCTCCGGACTTCCTGCATTCAGAGCACAAGCCCTCAGCTCACCTGCCTACTAAGTCAGAGCTTCCAGCCTGTCTGACTTCCGAGCCAGAGCTTCCAGCCTGTCTGACTTCCGAGCCAGACCTTCCAGGCTCCCTGCCTTCAGAGCCAGAGCTTTCAGGCTCCCTGCCTTCAGAGCCAGAGCTTTCAGGCTCCCTGCCTTCAGAGCCAGAACTTCCAGGCTCCCTGCCTTCAGCACCTGAGCTTCCAGGCTCCCTGCCTTCAGCACCAGAGCTTCCAGGCTCCCTGCCTTCAGCACCAGAGCTTCCAGGCTCCCTGCCTTCAGCACCAGAGCTTCCAGGCTCCCTGCCTTCAGCACCAGAGCTTCCAGGCTCCCTGCCTTCAGCACCAGAGCTTCCAGGCTCCCTGCATTCCGACCTTGAGCCTCTATCTTGCCAACTTTTTGACCCTGTGCTTCCAGCTAGCCAGCCTTCAAAGGTCTCAGCACATATACTTTCAGAGATTGAACTTCTAGCCGCAGAGACAAAACTCTCAACATGTCAGCCTCCAGGGCCTGTGTCTCCTGCATACCTGCTTCCAGCGTCTCCTGCATGTGAGTCTTCTGTATGTTTTCCTCCAGGGCCAGAGCTTCAAGTCTGCTTCCTGTTACCTCCTTTGACTTCAGCCACCTTGCCTTTGACCTCTGTGCCTCCTGCCAATCCATTATCTGTTTTTGACCCTACAGTCAATCTGCCTTCGTTTCTAGAGTGCTACTCTAGACTGCCATCATCTGGACTTCAAACACCTTTGATTCGGGGTTCTAAGCCCCCGTTACTGGCTTTGGATGCTTCAGGTTCTGCCTCCAATACTCCTGTTAATTTACAGCCTAATATTCTACCCTCCAGACCATCACATTTTTCCCACAGTCCTCTGGTATCTTGTACTACATCTCTGATGGAAATGGACCTATTTCATAAGAGCAAAGGCATTGAATCCAGTTCCAGATTCCGGGAGCCGGTCTTTGGAGGGGGGGGTACTGTCACGACTCGCTCCCTGCATTCTCGTGTCCACCACCAGGGGGCCGAATTGTGGTGCTTCCCAGTGTTCTAACAAGCTTCCAGACCCTCCCCTTCATGTACATACTGACTTCCAGCCATTTCAACACTATTTGGGAATTGACATCCATTCCCAATCCATGCCGGGTTTTGTGGAAGCCATCCTGCTCATGCCTGAAACTCCATTACCCAGAATTCCCTGCTCACTGCTTTGTCTCCACCCCTGCAGGCCAAGGATGGGTGGAGGAATCCAGCTCACCTGTGGCTGGCTGCTGCTAGCCTGCTCACACCTGATGCATGTGATTAATGTGAGCTCTTTTAAGCCCCAGCTCCCTTCAGCCCAGGGTTGGTCATTGTAGCTGTATACCGGTGAGGCCAATCCTTGTTTCCATTGTTTCCTGAGTTCCTGAGCTATAGCTATTCCTTGTGCCTGAATTAGCACTGCCTGCAGTGCTACCTTGTTTCCTGAGTTCCTGAGCTATAGCTATTCCTTGTACCTGAATTAGCACTGCCTGCAGTGCTACCTTGTTTCCTGAGTTCCTGAGCTATAGCTATTCCTTGTACCTGAATTAGCACTGCCTGCAGTGCTACCTTGTTTCCTGAGTTATAGCTATTCCTGTTCCTGGGCTTCAGCTATTTCTTGTGCCTGATTTGCACTGCTTGCAGTGCTCTCTTGACTCCTTGTTTCCTGAGCTGTAGCTATTTCCTGTTTCCCTTCTCCTGACCTAGCACTGCCTGCAGTGCTATCCTGACTCCTGAGCCTAAGCATTCCTTGTTCCTGACCTGCAGCAGTTTCCCTTCTCCTGACCTAGCACTGCCTGCAGTGCTATCCTGACTCCTGAGCCTTGGCATTCCTTGTTCCTGACCTGCAGCAGTTTCCCTTCTCCTGTACTAGCACTATCTGCAGTGCTACTTTGACTCCTGAGCTTTTGCTCAATTCTTGTTCCTGCCCCAGCACTGCCTTCTATGCTTTGTTTTCTTGATTCCTGAACCTGCACTATTCTAGTATACCATTGTAGCCTCCCCTTCTGTATATCCTTTTCCAGTCCCTGCCTTTCTTCCCATTTCCTTGGTTCCAGTTCTAGTTTGCTGTCTTTCTATTCTGCTGTCTTGCTTCTGTTACCTTGTATGTTTGTTACCTGCTTTCTGCCAAGTGTGCCCTGTGTTTCCATCCTTTCCTGTTAAGCACTCCTCCTTGCTAGCTCCTTGTCTATTGTGCTTGTGTTTAGTTCTACCCCTTTGCTGTTACTGCCTTGCGTGTTCCTGTTTGATCGCCAGGATCGTGGGCACAGCTGACTACCTAGGTGGTGTTTCTTGTTCACTGTGAGTATTGTCTTTGAGTTACTGTTATAACATCACCATAGGTATAAGCTCCACAGACCCTGCCTTTGCATACATATCCTATATGTGGGTATTTTCAGTCAGTTTCTGTAACAGCAATTGTGGGTGAGGAACTTACTGAGCTTCAGTCTTACCGTGTGGAGCTCCTGAGTGCTTACCCCACACTCCCTTTATTGTTAATGTTGTTTCATATATATGTCTTGCACATTCGTCCTGGATGTAGTTATTCTGAATGCTAAATTGCCTCGTGAGTGCCCTTCCTTTCTGAGTCTTACCCATCTTGTTCACTTGTACAGGCTTCCCCTTTGGATCCCTTTTTCTCCTCTGACTCCCTGTATGATCCTGGGCAGCGCTGTACTCCTCTTTCTATGTACCTTTTCTACCCAGTTCCCAGTCCTTGCCCAAGTCCCTGACTGTGTTCCCGACATAGTCCCGGACAGTCCCTGACAATCATCACCAACAAAGACAGTCTCCCTTTCTACCAGCCCCAACACACACACTCCCCCATACTCCTCTCTATCAAACCGCAGGTCTAACACGCAACCTACCATTAAGTTATCTGCAAACTCACTATTGTGAACACTTTTAGAGTTATAGGGTATTTCACCCTCGATAACTGACGTTTCCATCACGGAACAAAGGGGTACTATACCCATGACCCAGTAGGTACAATATAATACATTAAATCATGGAGACAGACATTAAATGTAGAATTAATTATGGTTTATATACCACTGTATCGATTAAAAAATGCTACTAACAAGTAACTGTGAAATTAACAGCAATACTTTCTTTTTCATGTGAACTCACCAAAGTATTTTGTTTATGTCGCTCACTGCACGCTGCGTTGTGCACATCACTGTGTCTTTAAATATATGAGGAACTGGCAGAAGGTCAAGTGACCAAGATCTCGTCAGAGATCGAAACGCGTCTTGTGTTTGCCAAAATAAACCCGTAATATTTTTCACCTTGAAAACCGGAGTGGCTCGCTGTTTCCTGCCAGGATTGCAGGGATCCTCGTTTGTGTATATATATATATATATATATATTCCACAGAACACACGTATCTCTCCGCAACGTGAGACAGGCCACACCAACTGTGCTTGTTTCATTCATTTATTCGAGGCAGGACAGGCTTAACGCGTTTCAACTCCAACGAGTCTTAATCATATACAGACATTCAAACAGTGGGATCGTCAGCTTTTAAAATACGTAACTTTAGACATTGAAAAAGGACTCATGCCCTCAAGTTAGATTTAAAGCGGCAGTTAGTGTTTCAAATTCGACAGCTTTCTTTTACTCAGAGATGAAAAGTACACATTTTCCATTGTTAAGTTCAGGTCAAGTGCCTCGAAAATAAAGTATTTTCACAATCACTGTCACTCATCTCTGCAAAATTCATTATCCCTTTCTTTGTGTAGTCGCTTCTCCTACAATGTCCACAATGCACTTTTCCTGCCGCTTCTCACCCACTCGGTAATTCAATGATGCTTTTGGCAGAACTTCAACTTACTTCCAAATGTGCACCCAGTGTATATATTATGCCTTTAAAGGAATAGTTCCATGTTATTGTCATATCAAAAGGGCACAGTGTTAAACATGTCTATTCCGCTACCACCAATTTTTATCCAGTTAGTTACTTGCCTTCAAAAAAGATGCTTTATAGCACGAAGTGCGCAGGGAACTCCCTCTCGCAAACCCTAGCAGTTATAATGTTCATCTCTCAAGTTGGTGCGGGCCTTTCACGGGGCCCTTACATCCATCCTTTGTCGACGCTCAGTATTTACAGCCGGCGGGCTCTCCATATGGATCCGATCCAACAAACAAAATCCTGACAAAGGGAGAGCCTCATCCTCTCGGGTCGGGGCCTGTTTACAGGTGTGTCAGACACCTTATTACATTCCACAGAACACACGTATCTCTCCGCAACGTGAGACAGGCCACACCAACTGTGCTTGTTTCATTCATTTATTCGAGGCAGGACAGGCTTAACGCGTTTCAACTCCAACGAGTCTTAATCATATGCAGACATTCAAACGGTGGGATCGTCAGCTTTTAAAATACGTAACTTTAGACATTGAAAAAGGACTCATGCCCTCAAGTTAGATTTAAAGCGGCAGTTAGTGTTTCAAATTCGACAGCTTTCTTTTACTCAGAGATGAAAAGTACACATTTTCCATTGTTAAGTTCAGGTCAAATGCCTCGAAAATAAAGTATTTTCACAATCACTGTCACTCATCTCTGCAAAATTCATTATCCCTTTCTTTGTGCAGTCGCTTCTCCTACAATGTCCACAATGCACTTTTCCTGCCGCTTCTCACCCACTCGGTAATTCAATGATGCTTTTGGCAGAACTTCAACTTGCTTCCAAATGTGCACCCAGTGTATATATTATGCCTTTAAAGGAATAGTTCCATGTTATTGTCATATCAAAAGGGCACAGTGTTAAACATGTCTATTCCGCTACCACCGATTTGTATCCAGTTAGTTACTTGCCTTCAAAAAAGATGCTATATATAGATAGTTAGATAGATAGATACATATATGTATATATCCAAGCAAAAAGGGTCGCTCTTACCCGAGCCTTTTGTAGACGGCCTTCCGCTGCGGGGTGGCGAGCCCCTATCAATCACAAACAGCGCTGTTTTCTTATCTTCAAACAACAAGCCGCTGACTCAAAACTGCTTGCAAAGAGTGTTTATTAATGGCACAACAGCTCTAGTCTGGTTGTTGTGCCATTAATAAACACGCTTTACAAGCAGTTTCGAGTCCGCGGCGTGTTGTTTGAAGATAAAAAACAGCGCTGTTTGTGTATATGTAAGATTCATCAAATGGCACCAAAGGAGAGTCAAAAAATTATTTTCCTACGGAAACATTGTACTAACTAAAACTACCTACTGGCAATGACAACCCCCGGTGAATGGATATATGTATATGTGTGTGTGTGTGTGTATATACATATATATATATTTATATATTTACACCAAATAACAATATGCACGCTTCCTGGGCCAAGATCTACCTTTCTGCTGAATTTGGTGTATATATATATGTATATACACACACACACACACACATATACATATATCCATTCACTGGGGGTTGTCATTGCCAGTAGGTAGTTTTAGTTAGTACAATGTTTCCATAGGAAAATAATTTTTGACTCTCCTTTGGTGCCATTTGATGAATCTTCACAAAATGTTCCCCAAAAAGTGCCCCGCCAATTCTACATGTGCTTGGAAAGTTTCAGGGTGATCCGTCAAGCGGGGGGCGAGAAAAGAGTGCATTTCCCATGTTAACTACCATAGAGATTTTAGACACAACTGCAGCCCAAACCACTGGATGGAATTACACCAAATTCAGCAGAAAGGTAGATCTTGGCCCAGGAAGCGTGCATATTGTTATTTGGTGTAAATTCATTCAGTAGTTTTCGAGTTATTAAAGTAAATTCAAATTTATATATCCAGGCAGAGCCTAAGCAGAGATTTCATGGTGGGATCTGATTGGCTGCCAACACTTCATCCAGGAAGTGTTGGCACTGGCAGCCATCTTGGGACCGATATACATGATAGGACCCTATTGAATTGCATTGTAGTGAATGGCAGGTTTTGAGGGTCACACAAACAGGAGAACATATAAAGGGTGATTTTAGTTACAATATAAATCATTTATTGATGGTACCAAACTAGTTTTAGGAATTGTGATGTGTTCTAAGGTAATTTTACCCTGTGAAAAAGCCTTTTGCTGGGATTTCATCAATTATTTTTGAGAGACAACTGTTCTCATGATTTTTACCTAGAGGATATGGAAGGTACTCCAGAAGATAAAATGAGAGCATATTTTCAGTAAATGCACACTACCGTTCTCAGCCATTTGAGAATGAAGTCTGACATTCTCAGTCAATCATGTACTTCCAACTGGATCAGTCTGTCAGTTGATTCCCTTGTGTTCTACTGCAACCTCCCAGAATGTTCTAAAGAACAACCAGAGCACTGACGGTCTTGCTTATGACAAATGTATGGCACACCAGAAGCAATCTTGATTGGATCAAACTGGTAAAATGTAAAACATTTAATTTGGAAAGGAACAAAATGAGGAGGTTCAGTTTGTCATAGAAATTATGGTTAGTGCTGTGAAAAGAAAAATTAGGACACATTTTAAGTGAGTTCTCTAATATCTTTTATTTCATTAAACCATTCTGACATGCAGACTGAAACATGCACTTTCAACACCAGCAGCAGACTGCCAGTTAAATCCCTGGAGATCAGTAGCTTTACTACAGTGTTCTAATGAGCAACTAGAGTGCTAACATTGTGAAGTTATGCCAAAAGTGTGGAACATCTGAAACCCATCTTGATGGAATCGAAGTGGAAAACTGAAAGCATTTTCTACTGAAGATACTGCAGTAAATAGAGAAATTTGTAAGCTTCATAAAAAATAAGTTCCCAAGATAGCCACCAGAGAAAAAAGAGCCCAAATATAGTACAAATATCGCCTAAATGTAGCCCAAGTACAAAACACAAAATTATTTCGTTTTTTTTGCAGTTTTATATCTCGCAGGTATTGGAGTGCTTTACATGAGCATCCGCTACATTACAAAAGGACACATTCATTTTGGTTTTAGGCATTGGGAGAGTAAGTGATTTGCCCGGAATCACAGGATGTCGAGCTGACGCCAAAACTCGAACCTGGTTTCCCAGTTGCAAAGTCTGCAGCCTTGACCGTAGAGCCACATCCTCTCCCTTGAAAGTAACATACAATCAAGGGATCAACTGAATAAAAAACTATTTATTTAAAGTGCTTTGTCGCTACTTAAGAACTCTGAAAATATGTCCTCATTTTAGTTGTTTAGAGCACTAACCATAATTTCTATGGGAATAAGACCCTCTCACACAGGAGGGTGCAGAGGCAACAAGTTGATAATAATGGGCAGGTGGGAGGGAAGGACAGTGGCAGCACAACGGACCATGGGGGGCAGGGGAAAGGGGGACAGGGGCAACAAACCAACCATGCAGGACAGGCAAGAGAGGCTGTGGCAATATAAAAGACCATTATGGGCAGAAAAACAAGGCAGTAGCAATACAACCATACATGCAAACCGACACAATTCAGGTTAAGAGACTCCCGATGTTTTTAAGCCCAAAAGGGTTTTATTTTATCTGTCACATGCCTAAAAGCTCCTCTTTTTCAATGTAACTTAATGGGAAAAATCAATTCCCAAGGTTTTTTTTCTCCAAAATCTCCCTCTTACCAAGTTCAAAATGTTGGCAAGTAAGGTAAATTGGATCACAGAGGGAAGGAGGAATGGGGTAGGGGCATGGACGTAGATAACAGAGGGCAGGAGGAAGATGGGCAGGGGCACTAAACTGACCTTACAGGGTAGGCGTCAAGGGTTACAGCAGCACAGCACACCACACAGGGCAAGCGGGATGGCAGTGCAGCACAATGGACCATGGAAAGCAAAAGGGAGGGGACAGAGCCATGCACATGGACAACAGAGGTCAGAGGGGAAAGAGACATGGGCAACAAGCTGACCATACCGGAGAGAGAGGAGGGACAGTTGCAGCACAACGGACCAACAACGGAGCATGAAAGGCAGAAGGGAGGGGGTAGGGACATGACAAAGGACCCAACAAGTCAGAAGGAAGGGAATACAGGTCTTCACATGGAAAACAGAGGACAAGGAGCAAGGGTTCAGGGCAGGGGCAGCAAGCTGACCATGGACGGCAGGCCGGAAAGGCACTGGAAGCACAACACACCATGGAGGACAACAGTGAGACTATAATGGCATACATACAGACAACGGAGGGAAGTTGGGAGCATGTCAGGGGCACCAAGCTGACCACACAGGGCAGATGGGAGGGGCTGTGGTAGCACAGAAGACCATGCATGTCAAGCAGGAGGGTGTGGCAGCACAACGGCCATGGTGGGCAAGAGGGAGGGGGTAGGGGCATGCACAAAGGACCATGGAGGACAGAAAAAAATGGTAGGGACTGGACACAGATAAAAGAGGGCAGCGGAAGGGGCTTCACAACAAACCACACAGGGCAGGCAGGAGGAGCAGTTGCAGCACAACATCGCTGATGACATCATCAAGTGAGTACAAATGTTTTTAAGAGTTCATGGGTGTTAAACATGTACACTAACAGTACCAAAGTGAAATTAATATACTAGCTGCACTACTACTGAGCAATACTACTTCTCAGATATATTATGTGAGTGGCTGTGTGACTATATGTATCCTTGTGTGAGTAGCTGTGTGGGTGAGTGATGTAATATGTGAGGTCATAAGCAGTGCATTGCGGGGGCATAAGTTATACTTAGCTCAGGTGAATTTCACTGGTTTTGTATGAGTGAAATCTGAGCCCTACTATAACGTCTCTGTAACCTTTGGTTTTTTCATTGATTTCTAAAGTTTTTTAAATTCTGTTTCCTAACCATAATGTCCCTCTAACCTTTTGTTTTTTAAGTGAATTTTGATGGTTTTTTAACTAGTAGTCACATTTGCAGAGTGTTGGAGAAAAGGGGCAGGCCTACAACCAGCTCTCAGGAATCCTGCTGTGTTGGACTTACTGGAGGTCACAGGAGGGCTTCTGGGCCCCCAAGAACCCTCAGCATCCAAGAGGACTTCATCCCCCAACCGGCAGTTATATATATATATATATATATATATATATATATATATATATATATATATATATATATATATATTCACTGAAAAAACCATAGGTTTCAGGGACGTTATAGTTAGAAATTAGCATTTAAAAAACCTTTGAAATTCACTGAAAAAAACATAGGTTTCAGGGACGTTATAGTTTGAAATTAGCATTTAAAAACCTTTGAAATTCACTGAAAAAACCAAAGGTTTCAGGGACAATATAGTTAGCTGGACATTTCACTCGTACAAAACCAGAGAAATTCAGACGTTATAGTTAGTTGAGCTAACTATAACTCGCGCCCCCACAATGCACTGCTGATGACGTCACATATTACATCATTCATGACATGGTCAGTGACATCACTGATGACATCTCAAATGACATCACTGATGACATCACTTATGACACCATTCAGTGACTGTGTGTTACTGTAAAGTTTAAATATGTTTTATATATATGCCATGGTGTATATAGAAATATATATATATAGATATATTCACTGGAAAAACCATAGGTTTCAGGCACGTTATAGTTAGAAATTAGCATTTAAAAAACCATAGAAATTCACTGAAAAACCATAGGTTTCAGGCACGTTATAGTTAGAAATTAGCATTTAAAAAACCATAGAAATTAACTGAAAAAGCCATAGGTTTCAGGAACGTTATAGTTAGTTGGACATTTCACTTGTACAAAACCATAGAAATTCCGGCGTTATAGTTAGTTCAGCTAACTATAACTCGCGCCCCCGCAATGCACTGCTGATGACGTCACATATTACATCATTCATGACATGGTCAGTGACATCACTGATGACATCTCAAATGACATCACTGATGACATCACTGATGACATCATCCAGTGACTGTGTGTTTCTGTAAAGTTTAATTTTGTTTTATATATATGCCAAGCTGTATTGAGGAATGAGTGGGTGTATAAGTGTCTGTATGGAGGATTTAGTAGGTACGTGACTGACTGTATAAGTGAGTGATTAAATGTGTCTTACTGAATGCATGGGTTAGTGACTAAACTGTGTGAAAGTCTGTATCAGTCTGTCTGTTGTTGTGTAAGCTGCTGCATGGGTTGGTGAGTAGCTGCATGAGTGTCTATATGGGTTATTGATTGCTTGCCTGAGTATTTGTATGGCTGCCTGAGTGTGTGTGTGGGTGGGTGGGAGGTGTGTGACTCTGTGCATAGATGTGTGAGTGGTTGATTCACTGGGTGTATGGGTTCAAGAGTGCATGTGGAAACAGCTGTATGGGTGGGTGAGTGTGTGTATGGGTGTGTTGGTGAGTGAATGGATGTCTCAGTGGTACATGTGCAAGTAACTACATATGTAAAAGGCAGTATATGTGAGTGATGGTGTATATAAATAACTATATGTGAGAGTCAGTAATTGTGAGAGTGGCTGCATGGATGAGTGTGTATTTGTATCAGTGATTCTATAAGAGAGTAATTATGTGTTAGTATCTGTATGAATAAGTGAGGTTGTGTCTGTATAACTGTATAGGTGAGTAAATGGAAGTATGATTGATTCTTTGCATGACTGACTAAGTGTGTGAGTAACTCTGGATATGTGGCAGTGTGTGAGTGTCTGTATAGGTGTATGAGTGCATATGATAGTGTTGTATTGATGAGTGACTGCATGTATGAGTGACTGTATGGGTGAATGAGTGGATGTGTGTGTAGACCTAGGAATCAGTCAGTGCGTATTTAGTAACTGGTATTGATGTGTCTATTTTTTCGAAAATGGTAGTCTGTATTTTAGAGTGGGTGTATCAAAGGTTATATTCAGGTGTGAGGAGGTGCATCAGATTTTCACGTGGATGATGTCATCAGTGATGTCATCAGTGATGTCATTTGAGATGTCATCAGTGATGTCACTGACCATGTCATGAATGATGTAATATGTGACGTCATCAGCAGTGCATTGCGGGGGCGCGAGTTATAGTTAGCTGAACTAACTATAACGCCGGAATTTCTATGGTTTTGTACGAGTGAAATGTCCAACTAACTATAACGTTCCTGAAACCTATGGTTTTTTCAGTTAATTTCTATGGTTTTTTAAATGCTAATTTCTAACTATAACGTGCCTGAAACCTATGGTTTTTTCAGTGAATTTCTATGGTTTTTTAAATGCTAATTTCTAACTATAACGTGCCTGAAACCTATGGTTTTTCCAGTGAATTTCAAAGGTTTTTTAAATGAAAATTTGTAAGTCTAATGTACCTCAATCCTATGTTTTTTTATTTTCTATATATATATATATATATATATACATATATATATATTTAAAAAAATTGTGAATAATTTTTAGTTAGGAAAACTATATTCATTCTTTTTTTTAAATATTATACAGAAGTCGCGCACCCTTCGCGCACCCTACACGATGGCTGCGCGCATTCCGGTAGCCATTTTGAAAAGTCGCGCTGGGGTCGCGACTTCGGCGTAATTTGTAAAGTATGAAATATCTTTAAATTAATTATAAATAAAAGTTTTCCTTTAAGTGTTTGTCTAAATTTATTAATAAAAGTATTTTTAAAGTATTATTTTCAATATAATTTCGACTAAAAATTATTCGATTATTATTGGATTCGGAGGTTAGGAGGGATGGCCATTTTGCTCGATCTGTTTTGCAAGATTTTTTGGTCTAGTCAGGTGGACACCCTCCTCCGGGTGAGGTACGGCTTGAGGATTCTATTCAAAAGGTGAGGAATCAACAGGCAGAAGTATCCATCAGAAGAGCAAGTTACTTACCTTCGGTAACGCTTTTTCTGGTGGATACAGTATCTGCCTGTGGATTCCTCACTGTCCCACCCGCCTCCCCGTTGTCCACCTGTTTCTACCAAAAAGATGCTTTTACTGTTTGGCATGAATGTTTTTAATATGTCTTAATCATGCTTATGTTTTAATAGTGAGAAATGCTTGATCTGTTGCTATTTCTTTATGCCTTTATTGGTTATGCATTTGTATATATATATATATATATTTAGTATACTATGTACACATGTGAAAATGTGTCGGTCCACCTGTTTACCTCGGTGGCATGGAAAAAATGGGTGGAACTGATGTCAGCATGCCGACGAGGTCCTCTTATGGCTCCTATGACGTCATACGGTGTCGTGAGCGGAGTCGTGCTATTATGACATTGTCGTCGACGTGGGAGAGCTAGGAAAGAATTTCCGCGGAATGCTGGCGCAGGGGATATTCACCTAAGTGTTCAGGCTAGTCCTTTGGGAGCAACTGTTTATGTTGCCACTCCAGAAACCGAAACCAGTGATCCGAGGGCAGAGGCCCTGCAGATGGCACACAAGGTGGGGAGCCCAGTCGTGTGCACTGGCGGGGCAGCGAAGTGACAAACACCACTACCCACAGAAAAGGTAACGAGGGCACTGAATAACACAGGATCTTCTCTTTGTATCTGGCAAGAACAATAAGGTTAAAATGCCCTAGTTCCAAAATGTAGAATTAGTGCTACAACGGTCTTCAAGAGGACCTGCGATGGATGCCGCTTCTGCCTTCCGTACACTGGAGGCGGCACATGGGTCACGCGGTACGGTCATACTGCGGTGGGACGCACACTCTTTGACCTCTCATGGCACTGCTCCACACTTCGGGGACAACGCTTTCCATTAGCTGTGTTTTCTGATGACGTGTCGCGCCGGCTCCGTCCAACAGCAGAACCCCTTTAGATCCAAACAGACTCTTCCACTCTCTCACCGGAAGTGAAACCAGGCCACGCGGACACTTTCACAATACAACAGCCGGGAATGCACTTTTTGGTAAAAAAAACACATTCCTTCCTCCTAATTTATCAAATAAACGACTCACTGAAGAACAGGGGCCAGCTTCGATCGGTAAACAGCCGTTACAACGACTTTTTTACTTCACGATACCATTACAACGCATGCATTACCACGCATGCGTAGGACATCGCAAAGTCATTACTACGCATTTTTTTAGAGAGCATGGTCATTTACCACGCATGCCTTTACAACAAATTTTGTTTTAAAGGTATGTATGGTAAATGACCATGAGTTCTAAAAAAATGTAGACGATCCACGTCGTTGTAAGGAAATAGAGGCTGTTCCGTTTCCTCACAATGACGTGCACCGCCCCTCAGAGACGACATGAAGCAGGAACCACGAGGAGAGAGGAACCACGAGGAGTGAGAGGTAAGGGGGATTGGGCATGGGGTGGTGGTTACTTTTCTAGTGTTTAGGGTAGAGCAGTGGTGTTTGGGTAGTGTAGGGGGTCGTGCTGAGGGTAGTGTTTTAGGGTTTAGGGTAGTGCAGTGGTGTTTGTGTAGTGTAGGGGGTCGTGCTGGGGGTAGTGTTTTAGGGATTAGGGTAGTGCAGTGGTGTTTGTGTAGTGTAGGGGGTCGTGCTGGTGGTAGTGTTTTAGAGTTTAGGGTAGTGCAGTGATGTTTGTGTAGTGTAGGGGGTCATGCTTGGGGTAGATTTAGGGTTTAGGGTAGTGCAGTGGTGTTTGTGTAGTGTAGGGGATCGTGCTGGGGGTAGTGTTTTAGGGTTTAGGGCAGTGCAGTGGTGTTTGTGTAGTGTAGGGGGTCATGCTGGGGGTAGTGTTTTAGGGTTTAGGGTAGTGCAGTGGTGTTTGTGTAGTGTAGGGGGTAGTGTTTTAGGGTTTAGGGTAGTGCAGTGTTGTTTCTGTAGTGTAGGGGGTCATGCTGGGGGTAGTGTTTTTGGGTTTAGGGTAGTGCAGCGGTGTTTGTGTAGTGTAGGGGGTCGTGTTTTAGGGTTTAGGGAAGTGCAGTGGTCTATGGGTAGAGTAGGGTGTCGTGCGGGGGGTCATGTTTTAGGGTTTAGGGTAGTGCAGTGGTGTTTGGGTAGTGTAGGGGGTCGTGCGGGGGTCGTGTTTTAGGGTTTAGGGCAGTGCATTGGTGTTTGGGTAGTGTAGGGGGTCGTGCGGGGGTAGTGTTTTAGGGTTTAGGGCAGTGCATTGGTGTTTGGGTAGTGTAGGGGGTCATGCTGGGGGTGGTGTTTTAGAGTTTATAGCAGTGGATTGGTGTTCGGGCAGTGTAGGGGGTCGTGCTGGGGGTGGTGTTTTAGGGTTTAGGGCAGTGCAGTGGTGTTCGGGCAGTGTAGGGGGTCGTGCTGGGGGGTGTTTTAGGGTTTAGGGCAGTGCAGTGGTGTTCGGGCAGTGTAGGGGGTTGTGCAGGGGTTGTGTTTTAGGGTTTAGGGCAGTACAGTGGTGTTCGGGCAGTGTAGGGGGTCATGCAGGGGTGGTGTTACAGGATTTAGGGCAGTGCAGTGGTGTTCGGGCAGTGTAGGGGGGCATGCTGGGGGTGGTGTTTCAGGGTTTAGGGCAGTGCAGTGGTGTTCGGACAGTGTAGGGGGTCTTGCAGGGGGTTGTGTTTCAGGGTTTAGGGCAGTGGTGTTCGGGCAGTGTAGGGGGTCGTGCTGGGGGTTGTGTTTCAGGGTTTAGGGCAGTGCAGTAGTGTTCGGGCAGTGTAGGGGGTCGTGCTGGGGGTGGTGTTTCAGGGTTTAGGGCAGTGCAGTGGTGTTCGGGCAGTGTAGGGGGTCGTGCTGGGGGTGGTGTTTCAGGGTTTAGGGCAGTGCAGTGGTGTTCGGGCAGTGTAGGGGGTCATGCGGGGTGGTGTTTCAGGGTTTAGGGCAGTGCAGTGGTGTTCAGGCAGTGTAGGGGTCGTGCGTGGGCTGGTATTTCAGGGTTTAGGGCAGTGCAGTGGTGTTCGGGCAATGTAGGGTGTCATGCGGGGGCTGGTGTTTCAGGGTTTAGGGCAGTGCAGTGGTGTTCGGGCAGTATGGGGGGTCGTGCTGGGGCTGGTGTTTCAGGGTTTAGGGCAGTGCAGTGGTGTTCGGGCACTGTAGGGGGTCATGCTGGGGCTGGTGTTTCAGGGTTTAGGGCAGTGCAGTGGTGTTCGGGCAGTGTAGGGGATCGTGCTGGGGCTGGTGTTTCAGGGTTTAGGGCAGTGCAGTGGTGTTCGGGCAGTGTAGGGGGTCGTGCTGGGGCTGGTGTTTCAGGGTTTAGGGCAGTGCAGTGGTGTTCGGGCAGTGTAGGGGGTCGTGCAGGGGGTCGTGTTTCAGGGTTTAGGGCAGGGCAGTGGTGTTCGGGCAGTGTAGGGGGTCTTGCTGGTGGTGGTGTTTCAGGGTTTAGGGCAGTGGTGTTCGGGCAGTGTAGGGGGTCCTGCTGGGGCTGGTGTTTCAGGGTTTAGGGCAGTGCAGTGGTGTTCAGGCAGTGTAGGGGGTCTTGCTGGGGCTGGTGTTTCAGGGTTTAGGGCAGTGCAGTGGTGTTCGGGCAGTGTAGGGGGTCGTGCTGGGGCTGATGTTTCAGGGTTTAGGGCAGTGCAGTGGTGTTCGGGCAGTGTAGGGGGTCATGCTGGGGCTGATGTTTCAGGGTTTAGGGCAGTGCAGTGGTGTTCGGGCAGTGTAGGGGGTCGTGCTAGGGCTGGTGTTTCAGGGTTTAGGGCAGTGCAGTGGTGTTCGGGCAGTGTAGGGGGTCGTGCTGGGGCTGGTGTTTCAGGGTTTAGGGCTGAGCAGTGGTGTTCGGGCAGTGTAGGGGGTCGTGCTGGGGGTGGTGTTTCAGGGTTTAGGGCAGTGCAGTGGTGTTCGGGCATTGTAGGGGGTCGTGCTGGGGCTGGTGTTTCAGGGTTTAGGGCACTGCGTGGTGTTGGGCAGTGTAGGGGGTCGTGCTGGGGGTGATGTTTCAGGGTTTAGGGCAGTGCAGTGGTGTTCGGGCAGTGTAGGGGGTCTTGCTGGGGGTAGTGTTTCAGGGTTTAGGGCAGTGCAGTGGTGTTCGGGCAGTGTAGGGGGTCGTGCTGGGGGTGGTGTTTCAGGGTTTAGGGCAGTGCCGTGGTGTTCGGGCAGTGTAGGGGGTCGTGCCGGGGGGGGTGTTTCAGGGTTTAGGGCAGTCCCGTGGTGTTCGGGCAGTGTAGGTGGTCGTGCTGGGGGTGGTGTTTCAGGGTTTAGGGCAGTGCCATGGTGTTCGGGCAGTGTAGGGGGTCGTGCTGGGGGTGGTGTTTCAGAGTTTAGGGCAGTGCAGTGGTGTTTGGGCAGTGTAGGGGGTCGTGCAGGGGTGGTGTTTCAGGGTTTAGGGCAGTGCAGTGGTGTTCGGGCAGTGTAGGGGGTCGTGCAGGGGCTGGTGTTACAGGGTTTAGGGCAGTGCAGTGGTGTTCGGGCAGTGTAGGGTGTGGTGCAGGGGCTGGTGTTTCAGGGTTTAGGGCAGTGCAGTGGTGTTCGGGCAGTGTAGGGGGTCCTGCTGGGGCTAGTGTTTCAGGGTTTAGGGCAGTGCAGTGGTGTTCGGGCAGTGTAGGGGGTCGTGCTGGGGCTGGTGTTTGAGAGTTTTGGGCAGAGCAGTGGTGTTCGGGCAGTGTAGGGGGTCGTGCTGGGGCTGGTGTTTCAGGGTTTAGGCGCAGTGGTGTTCAGGCAGTGTAGGGGGTCTTGTTGGGGGTGATGTTTCAGGGTTTAGGGCAGTGCAGTGGTGTTCGGGCAGTGTAGGGGGTCTTGCTGGGGTAGTGTTTCAGTGTTTAGGGCAGTGCAGTGGTGTTCGGGCAGTGTAGGTGGTCGTGCTGGGGTAGTGTTTCAGGGTTTAGGGCAGTGCAGTGGTATTTGGGCAGTGTAGGGGGGCATGCAGGGGGTGGTGTTTCAGGGTTTAGGGCAGTGCAGTGGTGTTTGGGCAGTGTAGGGGGTCATGCTGGGGGTGGTGTTTCAGGGTTTAGGGCAGTGCATTGGTGTTCGGGCAGTGTACGGGGTTGTGCTGGGGGTGGTTATTCAGGGTTTAGGGCAGTACAGTGGTGTTCGGGCAGTGTAGGGGGTCGTGCTGGGGTAGTGTTTTCGGGTTTAGGGCTGTGCAGTGGTGTTCGTGCAGTGTAGGGGTCGTGCTGGGGTAGTGTTTTAGGGTTTAGGGCAGTGCAGTGGTGTTTGTGTAGTGAGCAGCGCATGCGCTGCATCGCTAGGCGAGACCTAAAAGCATTGCACCAAGATGGCTGCCAACACTTCCTGGATTGAAGTGTTGGCAGCCAATTAGAGCCAAGCTCGTGCTTGTGTAGTTAGGTGCCGCCCTGATATATAAAGATTTTTTTCCTTTAATATCTCAAAAACTAATGAACGGATTTACACCATTTAAAAAAAGGGCGCTTTGTGAACCAAGCACTACCTTTTTGCCAAATTTGGTGTAATTCCGTTCAGCAGTTTTGGCTGTAACCGTGTCTAAAGTTTCCTATGGGAAATTGATTTTTTGACCTCTATTTTTTGAATTTCACAGGAACTACTGAACGGATTTACACCATTTAAAAAAAGGGCGCTTTCTGAACCAAGGGCTACCTTTTTGCCAAATTTGGTGTAATTCCGTTCAGCAGTTCGGGCTGTAGCCGTGTCTAAAGTTTCCTTTGGGAAATAACATGGGGAAAACGCATTTTGGGACCCCCCTTTTTTCTCGGCCCCCGCTTGACGAATCACCCCGAAACTTTCAGGATAGGAGCTGACCAAAGCGCCCCACTAGTTTTGAAAATTTCGCGAAGATTCGCCATCCGGTGCCAAAGTTATTGGGAAAAGAAAAATGCTTTTCCTATGGAAACTAGGTCCTAACTATAACTATCTACTGGCGACCGCCAGTAGATTATATATATATATATATATTCACTGAAAAAACCATAGGTTTCAGGGACGTTATAGTTACAAATTAGCATTTAAAAAACCTTTGAAATTCACTGAAAAAACCATAGGTTTTAGGGACAGTTATAGTTATTTGGACATTGCACTCGTACAAAACCCGTGAAATTCCCCCGTTATAGTTAGTCCAGCTAACTATAACTCGCGCCCAGCAATGCACTGCTGATGACGTCACATATTACATCACTCATGACATGGTCAGTGACATCACTGATGACATCACTGATGACATCTCAAATGACATCACTGATGACATCACTGATGACATCATCCAGTGACTTTGTGTTTCTGTAAAGTTTAAATATTTTTAATATATATAGGAAAAGACGTATTGAAGAATGAGTGGGTGTGTAAGTGTCTGTATGGATGATTTAGTAGGTGCGTGACTGACTCTATAAGTGAGTGATTTAACGTATCTTACTGAATGCATGGGTTAGTGACTAAACTGGGTGAATGTCTGTATCCGTCTGTCTGTTGCTGTGTAAGTGGCTGCATGTGTTTGTGAATAGCTACATGAGTGTCTATATGAGTTATTGAATGCTTGTGTGAGTATCTGTATGGGTGCCTGAGTGTTTGTGTGGGAGGGGTGTGTGCGACTCTGTGCATAGATGTGTGAGTGGGTGATTCACTGGGTGGATGGTTTAAAGAGTGCATCTGTGATAGACTGTATGGGTGGGTAAGTGTGTGTAAGAGTGTGTTAGTGAGTGAATGTATGTCCCAGTGGTACATGTGTGAGTAACTACATATGTGAAAGGCAGTATATATGTGTGTTGGAGTATATAAATAGCTATAAGCAAGAGTGAGTGATTGTGATAGTGGCTGTATGGATGAGTGTGTGCTTGTATCAGTGATTGTATAAGAGCGTAAGAATGTGCTAGTATTTGTATGAGTAAGTGAGCTGGTGTGTGTATAACTGTATAGGTGAGTAAATGGTAGTGTGTTTAATTATTTGCATGACTGACTAGGTGTGTGAGTACCTCTATGGATGAGAGGCGGTGTTTGAGTGTCTATATAGGAGTATGAGTGCATATGATAGTCCTGTACTGAGTGACCGTAAGTATGAGTGACTGTACGGGTGAGTGAGTGGATGTGTGCGAAGACCTAAGAATCAGTGAGTGGGTATGTAGTTATTGGTGTTGGAGTGTCTATGGTTTTGCGAATGGCAGTCTGTAATTTAGAGTGGGTGTATCAAAGGTTATATTAGGGTGTGAGAAGATGCATGAAATTATCACGTGGATGATGTCATCAGTGATGTCATTTGAGATGTCATCAGTGATGTCATCAGTGATGTCACTGACCATGTCATGAGTGATGTAATATGTGACGTCATCAGCAGTGCACTGCGGGCGCGAGTTATAGTTAGCTGGACTAACTATAACGGGGAATTTCACGGGATTTGTACGAGTGCAATGTCCAACTAACTATAACTGTCCCTAAAACCTATGGTTTTTTCAGTGAATTTCAAAGGTTTTTTAAATGCTAATTTGTAACTATAACGTCCCTGAAACCTATGGTTTTTCAGTGAATTTCAAAGGTTTTTTAAATGCTAATTTGTAACTATAACGTCCCTGAAACCTATGGTTTTTTCAGTGAATTTCAAAGGTTTTTTAAATGCTAATTTGTAACTATAACATGTCTGAAACCTACGGTCTTTTCAGTGAATTTCAAAGGTTTTGTAAATGACAATTTTTAAATGTATTAATTGTTATATAAATTTTTTTCATACTGATTTCCAAATTGTTTAGAAACAATTTTTTTTACATATTTTATTTTTAAATTACATTGTAATTACATTATACATTACATTACAAAAAATACTTTCTCAGAATGAATTACTTTAGTTTAAATACTTTTCACATAGGCAATAGA
>CAWUFW010023484.1:0-75204 GCA_963921515.1 Calotriton arnoldi
AAGAGTAAGAGCTGCCTACTGATGTTGCGCCAGTGTTGTGCTGAATGTTAGGCACTGAGTTTCTGGCTATAGTCTGGCTAGGGTCCCTGCCAATCAGGGCCCCAGCCTCTCTGTTCTCTCTAAATGACATGGAGTGCCCTCTAGGTGCACTAATGATTGGATACTGTGAGTGCCTTATGAGTCCCTAGTATATAGGTACCTTAGGTGCCAAGTGGCATAGGTACTTCAACAGGCCTACCAGGAGCTGCAGCATGTATTATGCCACCCCTGCGGAAAGCAGTCTGAGAATCTGACACCACAGGCCTGACTACTGCAGCCTGGGTAAGAGGTGGTGCCAGCACGCCTCACTGAGATATAGGTTTCCTAGTATCTCTCCTGCACACACATATAAACCTATCAGTCACCCCTAAGGCAGGCCCTATCAATCCTGAGGGCAGGTAGTGCTTGAGCTTCTATGTGAGGGGTGCCTCTGCCTGAGCAGTGGCCCGCTGCAGCCTCTCAGAGTCTATTCTCTGGTGCTGTTTGTGGATGCGGTTAAACCATATACTATTAAGTGCATTATATCCTCGCGGTAAATGCTAACTTTGGAATGGCTGCATCAAAACATGTCGTGTTTGGTGTCAAACATCTTGGAATAGGCGGGGGTAGCATTCCACCCTTCTAGAGGGATAAGACATGTACCTGCTGTGGAAACGCGGTAGAATCCTAAAGAGCCCTGGCATCACAAAATGGATGCCACCAGTCACAGACACTGGGCTGCCCTCCTGCTGATGACCGAAACTCGCAGTGGAGGAAGCCCAACAATAGGCATCCTGTCACAGGGAGGTGTAACCACCTCCCAGACAGGGTTTAGTGTATTGGGGCTGGGTGGGTGCACTCTTAGAGTGCTTTGAAGTCCTGCACTGGGGGAGCAGAAGGCTCCTCTGTGCATATGCCAGTTCAAACCAGCTCAGGGGCTACCTGCCCCTGCTCTGGCACGAAACTGGACAAAGGGAAGTGAGTGTAGCCACCCCCTCCCTTGACCCTCCCATAGGTGGGGTCATAGAGCTAGTCCATCCCCTCTTTTTAGTATAAGAGGGGGAACCTTGCCATTGCAAAGCAGATAACCCCTGGACGATGCTCTACAGAAGAATCCTGGCCCTTCGACGTTCCACTACCTTTGGAAGACAGAAGAATCTCCCTTGGAGTCAAGGAGTGACTCCCCTGCTTGGCAGGCACCAAAAACGACAACGACAGTTGAAAACTACGCCGCTCCCGCCGGAGTCCGAAGTCCCTGCAGCCCAAGAAGTGGATTTCCTGACTTCTCCAAGGCCATCGTGAGTCCCCAGCGAAGCTGAGGCAAGTGAACCCCACGAGTGACGAGGAACCGCGACCCCTGGGTACCGTGCACTATTGTCAAGTGCAACCCCTTCACAACGTTCCACGAACTTGTGCTTTGGACCACATGTGGTCCCGACCTCTAGCAGGAATCCCTCCGAAGATCAGAGGCCTACACCGTCCCGAGTGACCGTGGGCCCCTGTTGAGTGATTCCGCCCGAGGTGTCTTTGCGATCCCTTGCCAGCCAGCTCGTGGGTCCCCAGAAGACTTCTTAAAGAAACCAAAGAGCTCTTCTGATTGCTCCAGGCCTTCCCTGACTTACCCTCGCTGGGTGAGTCCCTCAGACCTTACTGGTCTGTGCCATCGACTTTTCTTCATCTCCCCGAGACTTGCTGTTGCCAAGGCTTGTTGGCTTCAATCGAGTTGCCGACACCGCAGTAAGCTGCAGACTTTGTGGGACCTACAGAATCCAGCTCCTGGTCGTTGTCGACGCCTCCTAGACCTCGTGGCTGAAGAGTCAAGGCACCCGCAACCGACCTGAATCAACCGACGACGGTGGGCATCCATCTTCCTTGCCCCGAGTCACTGCCAAGTGACTTTGAACACTGTCCCCTCTGCTTTCAGGTCATCCTTCTTCAGAATCCAGGCTTGGATTCCACCGGACACTTCTTCAGCTCCCGCAAGCAGCAAGTCTTCTTTGTTTGCCATTGAAAACGACGCCGCGACCCGACACCAAAGGACACCTATGCACCCGGCTTCCCTGGGTGAGGTAACTCCAGCACTACGGTGCTCCTGTGGGTGTGGGCCCTAGAACTACTTACCCTGTAAGTGACTTGCTTGTAGGTTCTCCCGAAGTATCCTAGAACTCTTAATTTCCAACCGCGACTTGCCCCATTGAAGTTAACGGCGATCCGCGCCTGTGTATCCACACTGCACGCGTCCCCCGTGGGTCCTTTACTTACCTGCCTTGGGTGGTTTCGTGAGGCCCCAGCACTTCTGAAGGCCCTAGGCCTTGTCTCCCTGCAAGTCGTTGTTGCTAAGTCCCTTTTTTAGTATATGGTCTGGTACGCCCCTAGGGCCCCAGCCATATTTTGTGCTTAACTTATTGTGAAACGTTGATTTGTGCATATGTTTGTCTTCTAATCTCATAAAGAGATTAGTAGAGAGTTATTTAGAAATAAATACATATATATTTGATATATATACCTGTGTGGTGTCTTTTCATTTGGTGATTCAAGAGATTATATGGTAAAACAAGCTGCTTTACATTCCTTCAAGACTTAGCCTGAAGGCTGCTCTCCACAGCTACCACTAGGATAGCTTTCTTTAAAAGGTTGTCTTAAACCTATCTACCATAAGAGTCGATTTGCCCTGGTGCAAGGTGTCCACTTTAATTAGTGAACAGCATATACCAGGCCAACTTCTCACATTGGTGGGCAGCGTGTGGGATTCCAGCTTGCCATTGTTTTACCAGAAAATCTCTATTTGAATTACTAACTGAAAACCATTATAGGTACTCAAGGTACATATAAAGTCAAGCTTAGTATCAATAAGTTCTACTGAACTTAGAGCTGTGTGCCAAGGGATAGCACACCCTTTCCACAGCTCAAGCTAGGATCAGTAGGCCACAAACTAGTGTAGGTAGTACAACACTGCACAACACTAGAATGTCCTTAAAGGGTGGACCCAGTGGATCCACTCAGCCTCAGTATAAGGACATGGCTTTCTCTGACTTGAGAGCCATGTGTGTTGACAGACACCTGAGGCTAGGACAGAGTCCCTCAACACTACACCTGATAGATCTGCTGACAGCAGATGACCTTAGATTGGCTCTAGGAGCTAAAGGGTCTGAATCAGTGGGTGGGTCAGTCATAGTATCTGGGTCAGATGATGAAAATCAGAATGACCAAGACTCTGTGATTGAAGGGCCAGGCTTCAAGGGGCCTGAAAAGGACAGAGGAATTCTCCCTAAGAGAACTGACAGAGAGGAGGAGAGGCACAGATCCCCTTCCAGGGAATCTGACCACTCTTATCACTCTGGCAGAGAATTTGTCCAGCAGAGGAGCTCATACTTTTCCTTAAGAGAGACCTCCTCTGAGAGAAGGTGCAAACTGCTCCAGTATGAGGAAGCCAAAGTGGCCCTCAGAACCAAGCAGTTGGCACTGGATAGGGAAGCCCTGGAGATCCAGAGAGCTTCTAGAAAAGAGGGGTTAGAACCCCCTGGTGGCAGCAACAGTGTCCCTAGAGGCAGAGAATATATTCCTGACCATAGGAACCTGAGCAAGGTTGTTCCTCCCTACCAGAGTGGGGATGATATCCACAAGTGGATAACTGCTATGGAGAGGGCCTGTAGAGTACAGTAGGTCCCCCAAAAGCAGTGGGCAGCAATCTTGTGGCTCTCCTTTTCAGATAAAGGAAGAGACAAGCTCCTCACTGTTAGAGAGGAGGATGCTGATGATTATGAGGTCCTGAAGAGTGCACTGATAGATGGGTTTGGCTTAACCACTGAGCAGTACAGGTTGAAGTTCAGAGATACCCAGAAGGCACAGACTCAGGACTGGACTGACTTTGTTGATTGTGCAACCAAGGCTCTAGAGGGTTGGCTGGTTGGCAGTAGGGTTACTGATTTCAAGGGATTGTATAATCTGATGATGAGAGAACAGATCCTAAATAATTGCCAGAACCAGTTGTTGCATCAGTACCTGGTGGACTCTGATCTGACCTCTCCCCAAGAATTGGGAAAGAAGGCAGACAAATGGGTCAGAACCAGGGTGAGGCAGAAAACCCAGAACCAAGGGGGTGACACTAAGAAGCAAGATCCTAAAGGCTCTGAGAAAGGTGGGGATAAGTCAAAAGACCAGAAGTCTTCACAAGGGCCCCAAAAATCTGCATCTGGTGGGGAGTCACAGTCCAACAAGGGAAAAGGCCAAAAGAAGCCCTGGTGCAAATTCTGTAAACAGAAAGGGCACTGGACTTCTGATTGTACCAAGTCCAAAGACCAAACCACCACCACTCCTGCCCCTAAGGCAACTGTGCCCCCTAGCTCAGCTACTGGTGGAGGTGGTACACAGAATAAGGGTGTAGTAGGGTTGACCCTGGGTTCTGAAGTGGATTCTGACCTAGTCAGAGTGACCACTCAGGCAATGCTGATTTGTGATGGAAACATTGATATGTCCTTCCTAGTAAGCCCCAGTAATCTGGGCAAGTACAAACAGCAGCCTTTGATAAATGGCAAACAGGCTTTGGCATTTAGGGACACAGGTGCTAGTGTCACCATGGTGGCAGAGGACCTTGTGGACCCTGGACAGATCATCCTGGGCGAAATGTACCAGGTGACTGTAGGAAGGTGGAATCTGACTATATGGTTGCCCCCACTTTTTTTATGGTGTTTTGCTGGTTTATGACTTAGTTGGACTGGGATCCTGCTATTCAGGGCCCCAGTCTATCTGCTCTCTCTAAACGACATGGAGTGCACTCTAGGTGCACTAGTGATTGGATACTGTGGTGCCTTATGAGTCCCTAGTATATGGTACCTTAGGTGCCAAGGGCATAGGTACTTCACAGGCCTACCAGGGGCTGCAGCATGTGTTATGCCACCCCTGGGAAGCAGTCTAAATCTGACACCACAGGCCTGCTACTGCAGCCTGGGTGAGGTGGTGCTAGCACCCCTCACTGAGATATAGGTTTCCTATATCTCTCCTGCACACACATATAAACCTATCAGTCACCCCTAAGGCAGGCCCTATCAATCCTGAGGGCAGGGTGCTTGGCTTCTATGTGAGGGGGTGCCTCTGCCTGAGCAGGGCCCCTCTGCAGCTCTCAGAGTCTATTCTCTGGTGCTGTTTGTGGATGCGGTTAAACCATATACTATTAAGTGCATTATATCCTCGCGGTAAATGCTAACTTTGGAATGGCTGCATCAAAACATGTCGTGTTTGGTGTCAAACATCTTGGAATACTACCCCCCGCCAATCTTGGCGGCGGGGGTAGCATTCCACCCTTCTAGAGGGATAAGACATGTACCTGCTGTGGAAACGCGGTAGAATCCTAAAGAGCCCTGGCATCACAAAATGGATGCCACCAGTCACAGACACTGGGCTGCCCTCCTGCTGATGACCGAAACTCGCAGTGGAGGAAGCCCAACAATAGGCATCCTGTCACAGGGAGGTGTAACCACCTCCCAGACAGGGTTTAGTGTATTGGGGCTGGGTGGGTGCACTCTTAGAGTGCTTTGAAGTCCTGCACTGGGGGAGCAGAAGGCTCCTCTGTGCATATGCCAGTTCAAACCAGCTCAGGGGCTACCTGCCCCTGCTCTGGCGCGAAACTGGACAAAGGGAAGTGGGTGTAGCCACCCCCTCCCTTGACCCTCCCATAGGTGGGGTCATAGAGCTAGTCCATCCCCTCTTTTAGTATAAGAGGGGGAACCTTGCCATTGCAAAGCAGATAACCCCTGGACGACGCTCTACAGAAGAATCCTGGCCCTTCGACGTTCCACTACCTTTGGAAGACAGAAGAATCTCCCTTGGAGTCAAGGAGTGACTCCCCTGCTTGGCAGGCACCAAAAACGACAACGACGGTCGCAAACTACGCCGCTCCCGCCGGAGTCCGAAGTCCCTGCAGCCCAAGAAGTGGATTTCCTGACCTCTCCCAGGCCATCGTGAGTCCCCAGCGAAGCTGAGGCAAGTGGACCCCACGAGTAACGAGGAACCGCGACCCCTGGGTACCGTGCACTATTGTCGAGTGCAACCCCTTCACAACGTTCTACGAACTTGTGCTTTGGACCACGTGTGGTCCCGACCTCCAGCAGGAATCCCTCCGAAGATCAGAGGCCTACACCGTCCCGAGTGACCGTGGGCCCCTGTTGAGTGATTCCGCCCGAGGTGTCTTTGCGATCCCTTGCCCGCCGGCTTGTGGGTCCCCAGAAGACTTCTTAAAGAAACCAAAGGGCTCCCCTGGTTGCTCCAGGCCTGCCCTGACTTACCCTTGCTGGGTGAGTCTCTCAGACCTTGCTGGTCTGTGCCATCGACTTTTCTTCATCTCCCCGAGACTTGCTGCTGCCAAGGCTTGTTGGCTCCAATCGAGTTGCCGACACCGCAGTCAGCTGCAGACGTCGAGGGACCCACCGAATCCAGCTCCTGGTTGTCGTCGACACCTCCTGGACCACGTGGCTGAAGAGTCAAGGCACCCGCAACCGACCTGAATCAACCGACGACGGTGGGCATCCATCTTCCTTGCCCCGGGTCACTGCCAAGTGACTTTGAACACTGTCCCCTCTGCTTTCAGGTCATCCTTCTTCAGAATCCAGGCTTGGATTCCACCGGACACTTCTTCAGCTCCCGCAAGCAGCAAGTCTTCTTTGTTCGCCATTGAAAACGACGCCGCGACCCGACACCAAAGGACACCTATGCACCCGGCTTCCCTGGGTGAGGTAACTCCAGCACTACGGTGCTCCTGTGGGTGTGGGCCCTAGAACTACTTACCCTGTAAGTGACTTGCTTGTAGGTTCTCCCGAAGTATCCTAAAACTCTTTATTTCCAACCGCGACTTGCCCCATTGAAGTTAACGGCGATCCGCGCCTGTGTATCCACACTGCACGCGTCCCCCGTGGGTCCTTTACTTACCTGCCTTGGGTGGTTTCGTGAGGCCCCTGCACTTCTGAAGGCCCTAGGCCTTGTCTCCCTGCAAGTCGTTGTCCCTAAGTCTCTTACTTAGTATATGGTCTGGTACGCCCCTAGGGCCCCAGCCATATTTTGTGCTTAACTTATTGTGAAACGTTGATTTGTGCATATGTTTGTCTTCTAATCTCATAAAGAGATTAGTAGAGAGTTATTTAGAAATAAATACATATATATTTGATATATATACCTGTGTGGTGTCTTTTCATTTGGTGATTCAAGAGATTATATGGTAAAACAAGCTGCTTTACATTCCTTCAAGACTTAGCCTGAAGGCTGCTCTCCACAGCTACCACTAGGATAGCTTTCTTTAAAAGGTTGTCTTAAACCTATCTACCATAAGAGTCGATTTGCCCTGGTGCAAGGTGTCCACTTTAATTAGTGAACAGCATATACCAGGCCAACTTCTCACATTGGTGGGCAGCGTGTGGGATTCCAGCTTGCCATTGTTTTACCAGAAAATCTCTATTTGAATTACTAACTGAAAACCATTATAGGTACTCAAGGTACATATAAAGTCAAGCTTAGTATCAATAAGTTCTACTGAACTTAGAGCTGTGTGCCAAGGGATAGCACACCCTTTCCACAGCTCAAGCTAGGATCAGTAGGCCACAAACTAGTGTAGGTAGTACAACACTGCACAACACTAGAATGTCCTTAAGGGGTGGACCCAGTGGATCCACTCAGCCTCAGTATAAGGACATGGCTTTCTCTGACTTGAGAGCCATGTGTGTTGACAGACACCTGAGGCTAGGACAGAGTCCCTCAACACTACACCTGATAGATCTGCTGACAGCAGATGACCTTAGATTGGCTCTAGGAGCTAAAGGGTCTGAATCAGTGGGTGGGTCAGTCATAGTATCTGGGTCAGATGATGAAAATCAGAATGACCAAGACTCTGTGATTGAAGGGCCAGGCTTCAAGGGGCCTGAAAAGGACAGAGGAATTCTCCCTAAGAGAACTGACAGAGAGGAGGAGAGGCACAGATCCCCTTCCAGGGAATCTGACCACTCTTATCACTCTGGCAGAGAATTTGTCCAGCAGAGGAGCTCACACTTTTCCTTAAGAGAGACCTCCTCTGAGAGAAGGTGCAAACTGCTCCAGTATGAGGAAGCCAAAGTGGCCCTCAGAACCAAGCAGTTGGCACTGGATAGGGAAGCCCTGGAGATCCAGAGAGCTTCTAGAAAAGAGGGGTTAGAACCCCCTGGTGGCAGCAACAGTGTCCCTAGAGGCAGAGAATATATTCCTGACCATAGGAACCTGAGCAAGGTTGTTCCTCCCTACCAGAGTGGGGATGATATCCACAAGTGGATAACTGCTATGGAGAGGGCCTGTAGAGTACAGCAGGTCCCCCAAAAGCAGTGGGCAGCAATCTTGTGGCTCTCCTTTTCAGATAAAGGAAGAGACAAGCTCCTCACTGTTAGAGAGGAGGATGCTGATGATTATGAGGTCCTGAAGAGTGCACTGATAGATGGGTTTGGCTTAACCACTGAGGAGTACAGGTTGAAGTTCAGAGATACCCAGAAGGCACAGACTCAGGACTGGACAGACTTTGTAGATTGTGCATCCAAGGCTCTGGAGGGTTGGCTGGTTGGCAGTAGGGTTACTGATTTCAAAGGATTTTATAATCTAATGATGAGAGAACAGATCCTTAATAATTGTCAAAACCAGCTTTTACACCAGTACCTGGTGGACTCTGATCTGACCTCTCCCCAAGAATTGGGAAAGAAGGCAGACAAATGGGTCAGAACCAGAGTAAGGCCTAAGAATCAGGGTGGTGACCACAAGAAAGATTCTACCAAGTCCCAAGAGAAAGGTGGGGATAAATCTAAGGATAAGTCCACTACAGGGCCCCAAAAGTCCTCTTCTGGGGGTGGGTCCCAAACTCCTTCCTCTCCTGAAAAGAAACCCTATTGCCATGTCTGTAAAAAGCCTGGGCACTGGAAATCTGATCCCAGTTGTCCCAGGATTGGCAATAAAGAAAATGTTCCTCCAACAACTACTACCACCCCTCCTGGTACTACCAGTAGTAATCCTCCAGTTGGGAGTAGTACACCCAAAAAGTTAGGTGCTTTTGCAAGAGGAACAGAGGTGGGCCCTAGTTCAGACAGGACCCCCTCAACAGACTCCTCAGATTCTGATGGTGGTATAGGATTTGCCACCTTTACCGTGGGTCCCACAGCATTGGGCAGGTACAGACTGGAGCCAATAATTAATGGTCAGAAAGCTGTGGCATTTAGGGACACAGGGGCTAGTGTCACCATGGTGGCAGGGAAACTAGTCCCCCCTCACCAGCTTTTACCTGAGTTTAAATACCAGGTGACCAACATTGATGGTGTCAGAACAGATCACCCCATGGCCATAGTCAATCTCAGCTGGGAGGGGGTCACAGGCCCAAAAACAGTGGCAGTGTCCCCAACCTTACCTGTAGATTGCCTGATGGGCAATGATCTGGAAATTTCAGCCTGGGCTGAAATTGAACACCAAACCCATCTAAAGATGTTGGGTGTCCCTGTAAAGGTTAGTGGGGCTGTGATGGCCACAGCCCCAGCCCAAGATTTTGGAGAGATGGAGCCTGGAAGAATGGCCCACTCTCCCCCAGAAGAGAGCACAAGGGTTGAAGAAAAGTCTTCTTCCCTCCAGACAGTAGGTAAGGGTCAGCCTCCTCAGGGAACTGACCCTACCCCTAGTGAAGGAACTGCCACAGAGGTAGTCAGGCCTGGCCTGGCCACCCCCTGATGGCAGAGGACCCTTACAAGGTGGTACCCAGTCTGGAGCAGGTAACCTGCCCCTCTCTACCCTGCCTCAGTCAGCCCAGGGCTGCAGAGGTCAGGGAGGTCAGTGGACCCCCCAGGGCCCCCTGTCCAGAGGAACCCCCCATCAGCAGATTAGGGGCACCCAGGCTAGTAGCCCTAGCCAGGTAGAAATTCCTCAACCCACTGAGGGATCCCCCATAACTTTATGTAGGGACCTCCCCCAGAAGGACTCTGTTAGGCAAGGGCAAACCTGGGACCAAAAGGTTCCAAACATGCCATGTCCCTCCAGTGTTCCACCCAAAGGGACCCAACCCCCGGCTGTAGGCAGTCAAAGGTTGACCCTTAGAGCAGAGTACCACTCAGTCATGGAAAGACAGGCATACATGGTGACCAGTGAGCTGAGAAAGCTGAGGCCAACATTCCTAGGGCCACACTTCCCTACTCAGACACCTCACCAGCCTGGTACTTTACCAAAGCACACCACAGGTAGTGATTCCCCATGGTGGAGACCCTCTCATACCCTTAGGGTGAGGGATTGCTTAGTGGACCATAAGACAGGGGGCAACCATGCTAGTGCAGGTGCTTCCTTATATGGCCACTTAGTCAATAAAGGCTCAACTGGCCAAGGTTAGCCTTATCTCCTTTCGTTTGGGGGGGTTATGTAGGAAGGTGGAATCTGACTATATGGTTGCCCCCACTTTTTTTATGGTGTTTTGCTGGTTTATGACTTAGTTGGACTGGGACCCTGCTATTCAGGGCCCCAGTCTATCTGCTCTCTCTAAACGACATGGAGTGCACTCTAGGTGCACTAGTGATTGGATACTGTGGTGCCTTATGAGTCCCTAGTATATGGTACCTTAGGTGCCAAGGGCATAGGTACTTCACAGGCCTACCAGGGGCTGCAGCATGTGTTATGCCACCCCTGGGAAGCAGTCTAAATCTGACACCACAGGCCTGCTACTGCAGCCTGGGTGAGGTGGTGCTAGCACCCCTCACTGAGATATAGGTTTCCTATATCTCTCCTGCACACACATATAAACCTATCAGTCACCCCTAAGGCAGGCCCTATCAATCCTGAGGGCAGGGTGCTTGGCTTCTATGTGAGGGGGTGCCTCTGCCTGAGCAGGGCCCCTCTGCAGCTCTCAGAGTCTATTCTCTGGTGCTGTTTGTGGATGCGATTAAACCATATACTATTAAGTGCATTATATCCTCGCGGTAAATGCTAACTTTGGAATGGCTGCATCAAAACATGTCGTGTTTGGTGTCAAACATCTTGGAATACTACCCCCCGCCAATGTTGGCGGCGGGGGTAGCATTCCACCCTTCTAGAGGGATAAGACATGTACCTGCTGTGGAAACGCGGTAGAATCCTAAAGAGCCCTGGCATCACAAAATGGATGCCACCAGTCACAGACACTGGGCTGCCCTCCTGCTGATGACCGAAACTCGCAGTGGAGGAAGCCCAACAATAGGCATCCTGTCACAGGGAGGTGTAACCACCTCCCAGACAGGGTTTAGTGTATTGGGGCTGGGTGGGTGCACTCTTAGAGTGCTTTGAAGTCCTGCACTGGGGGAGCAGAAGGCTCCTCTGTGCATATGCCAGTTCAAACCAGCTCAGGGGCTACCTGCCCCTGCTCTGGCGCGAAACTGGACAAAGGGAAGTGGGTGTAGCCACCCCCTCCCTTGACCCTCCCATAGGTGGGGTCATAGAGCTAGTCCATCCCCTCTTTTTAGTATAAGAGGGGGAACCTTGCCATTGCAAAGCAGATAACCCCTGGACGACGCTCTACAGAAGAATCCTGGCCCTTCGACGTTCCACTACCTTTGGAAGACAGAAGAATCTCCTTGGAGTCAAGGAGTGACTCCCCTGCTTGGCAGGCACCAAAAACGACAACGACGGTCGCAAACTACGCCGCTCCCGCCGGAGTCCGAAGTCCCTGCAGCCCAAGAAGTGGATTTCCTGACCTCTCCCAGGCCATCGTGAGTCCCCAGCGAAGCTGAGGCAAGTGGACCCCACGAGTAACGAGGAACCGCGACCCCTGGGTACCGTGCACTATTGTCGAGTGCAACCCCTTCACAACGTTCTACGAACTTGTGCTTTGGACCACGTGTGGTCCCGACCTCCAGCAGGAATCCCTCTGAAGATCAGAGGCCTACACCGTCCCGAGTGACCGTGGGCCCCTGTTGAGTGATTCTGCCTGAGGTGTCTTTGCGATCCCTTGCCCGCCGGCTTGTGGGTCCCCAGAAGACTTCTTAAAGAAACCAAAGGGCTCCCCTGGTTGCTCCAGGCCTGCCCTGACTTACCCTCGCTGGGTGAGTCCCTCAGACCTTGCTGGTCTGTGCCATCGACTTTTCTTCATCTCCTCGAGACTTGCTGCTGCCAAGGCTTGTTGGCTCCAATTGAGTTGCCGATACCGCAGTCAGCTGCAGACGTCGAGGGTCCCACCGAATCCAGCTTCTGGTTGTTGTCGACACCTCCTGGACCACGTGGCTGAAGAGTCAAGGCACCCACAACCGACCTGAATCAACCGACGACGGTGGGCATCCATCTTCCTTGCCCCGGGTCACTGCCAAGTGACTTTGAACACTGTCCCCTCTGCTTTCAGGTCATCCTTCTTCAGAATCCAGGCTTGGATTCCACCGGACACTTCTTCAGCTCCCGCAAGCAGCAAGTCTTCTTTGTTCGCCATTGAAAACGACGCCGCGACCCGACACCAAAGGACACCTATGCACCCGGCTTCCCTGGGTGAGGTAACTCCAGCACTACGGTGCTCCTGTGGGTGTGGGCCCTAGAACTACTTACCCTGTAAGTGACTTGCTTGTAGGTTCTCCCGAAGTATCCTAAAACTCTTTATTTCCAACCGCGACTTGCCCCATTGAAGTTAACGGCGATCCGCGCCTGTGTATCCACACTGCACGCGTCCCCCGTGGGTCCTTTACTTACCTGCCTTGGGTGGTTTCGTGAGGCCCCAGCACTTCTGAAGGCCCTAGGCCTTGTCTCCCTGCAAGTCGTTGTCCCTAAGTCTCTTACTTAGTATATGGTCTGGTACGCCCCTAGGGCCCCAGCCATATTTTGTGCTTAACTTATTGTGAAACGTTGATTTGTGCATATGTTTGTCTTCTAATCTCATAAAGAGATTAGTAGAGAGTTATTTAGAAATAAATACATATATATTTGATATATATACCTGTGTGGTGTCTTTTCATTTGGTGATTCAAGAGATTATATGGTAAAACAAGCTGCTTTACATTCCTCCGAGACTTAGCCTGAAGGCTGCTCTCCACAGCTACCACTAGGATAGCTTTCTTTAAAAGGTTGTCTTAAACCTATCTACCATAAGAGTCGATTTGCCCTGGTGCAAGGTGTCCACTTTAATTAGTGAACAGCATATAGCAGGCCAACTTCTCACAGTGACCAATGCAAGCAATGTCCAGACCAACCATAGTCTGGCAGTTGTGAATTTCTCCTGGGGAGGGGTAACTGGCCCCAAGAAAGTTGTAGTCAGTGCAGACCTCCCTGTAGAATGTCTATTGGGCAATGATCTAGAGACTTCAGCCTGGTCTGAAGTAGAGTTATGGACTCATGCTGAGATGTTGGGCATCCCTGCAGAGGTATTTGCTGTGACCAGGTCACAAGCAAGAATGCATGACACTGAACCAGCTCTGGATCCTGGAACAATGGACCAGATGCTTCCCAAGAGGAGGAGCAGTAGGGTTAAGGCAGTGCCTTCCCCTCTGTCTCAGATCAAGGATTCACTTCCAGAGGGAGGTGAAGCAGAACCTGAAGAAGGAACTGCCCCAGAGGGACTTGAACCTGACCAGGTTGAGTTCTTGGGGGCAGGGGGCCCTTCTAGGGAAGATCTGAGTAAGGAGCAACAGTGCTGCCCCTCTCTTGAACCCCTCAGACAGCAGGCTGCTGCTGAGGCTGCTGGGAGTGCTAGTGGGTCCCATAAAGTTTATTGGGATGAGGAACTCCTATATTCTGAGGGTAGAGACCCAGCCCCTGGAGCCACCAGGAGGTTGGTAATACCTCAGAAGTTTAGGGGTTCCTCTTGACCTTAGCACATGATATCCCTTTAGCAGGTCACTTGGGCCAAAACAAGACCTGGGACAGGCTTGTTCCACATTTTCATTGGCCACATATGTCAGAGGACACAAAGGAGTTTTGTCGCTCCTGTGTCACTTGCCAAGCCAGTGGTAAGGCAGGTGGCGCAACAAAGGCCCCCCTGATACCACTACCGGTGGTGGGGGTACCCTTTGAAAGGGTAGGGATTGACATTGTTGGTCCCCTTGACCCTCAGACTGCATCTGGGCACAGATTTATCCTGGTGGTAGTGGATCATGCCACCAGGTACCCAGAGGCAATTCCCTGAGGACCACCACAGCCCCTGTGGTGGCAAGAGCCCTCATTGGAATTTTCTCCAGAGTGGGTTTTCCAAAGGAGGTCATTTCTGACAGAGGTACCAACTTCATGTCAGGATATCTGAAAGCAATGTGGAAGGAGTGTGGTGTAACTTATGAGTTCACCACTCCCTATCACCCACAATGCAATGGTTTAGTTGAACGCTTCAACAAAACCTTGAAAGGAATGATTAAGGGACTCCCAGAGAAGCTTAGGCGGAAATGGGACCTTCTTCTTCCTTGCCTTTTGTTTGCATACAGAGAGGTTCCACAGAAGGGGTTGGCTACAGCCCATTTGAGCTTCTGTTTGGGCATCCTGTGAGAGGTCCACTATGTTTGGTAAAAGAGGGCTGGGAGTTACCTCTCAAGCCCCCCAAACAAGATGTGATGGACTATGTACTTGGTCTCCGCTCCCGGATGGCAGAGTACATGAAAAAGGCAACCAAAAACCTGGAGGCCAGCCAAGAATTACAAAAAGCTTGGCATGACCAAAAGGCTGTGCTGACTGTATACCAGCCAGGACAGAAAGTGTGGGTGTTGGAGCCTGTGGCCCCAGCAGCCCTCCAGGATAAGTGGAGTGGCCCCCATACAATAGTTGAGCAGAAGGGAGAAGTCACCTATCTGGTGAATCTTGGAACTCCCAGGAGCCCCCTAAGGGTGCTTCATGTCAACAGATTGAAGCCATATGTTGACAGGGCTGACATGGGCTTGCTCATGGCAACTGATGAGGACCAGGAGGAGGAGAGTGACCCTCTCCCTGACCTGCTCTCTCAGAACCCTGATGATGGGTCAGTAGATGGTGTTGCTTTGGCAAGCAGCCTCACTGACCATCAGCAAACTGAGTGCAGACAAGTTCTGTAACAGTTTAGACATATGTTTAGCCTGACCCCTAGTCAGACTTCCTGGTGCACCCATGAGGTGTGTGAGAAGTTGGCCTGGCATATGCTGTCCACTAATTATAGTGGGCACCTTGCACCAGTCCAAACAACCCCTTATTGGAGATAGGTTAAAGACAACCTTATTGAAAGCTATCCTAGTGGTAGCTATGGAGAGCAGCCTTCAGGCTAAGTCTTGAAGGAATGTAAAGCAGCTTGTTTTACCAGTCTATAATCTCTTGAGTGACCAAATGAAAGAGCACCACACCAGGTATATTCAAAATATATGTATTTATTGCTAAACACACCCCTCTAGTCTCTTTATGAGGCTAGAGTTCGAAGTACATAAGTTATAAGATATTAAATCACAGTAATAGCACAAATACACGTTTGGGCCCTAGGGGCGTACCAAACCATATACCAATAAAGTGGTATGCAAACCACGACTGAACTAGACACTAGGCCTAGAGCCTCTAGAAGTGCTTGGACCACAAGGAACCACCCAAGGTAGTGACACAGGGGACCCATGGGAGACGCGTGCAGTGTAAATACACAACCGCGATACGCCGTTAACTTCTATGGAGAAAGTCGGGATCGGAAAATAGAGGAAAGGGACACTTAAAAGAGGACTAGGACAAAACCCTTTGAGATCTAGGACTTTGAAGAGTCTCTACCCACGGGAGCACCGGAGTACTCGTGTTACCTCACCCAGGGAAGCCGGGTGCATAGGTGCCTTTCGGGGTCGGGTTTCGTCGTCGATTCGAATGGCGATCTGCTGCAAAGTGCTGCTGGCAGCCAAGAGAAAAGTGTCCGGGTGGATCCAAGAGTGGATCGGAGTTCTGAAGAACCTGAAAGCAGAGGGGACAGAGTCTGGGTCACTAGCCAGTGACCAGGAAGGCGATGGACAGATGCCCACCGATGTCGAGTGCTTCAGGTGCGTTGATGGTCGTCTTGACTCTTCAGCCACGAGGTCCCGGAGGCGTTGTCGGCAACCAGGAGCAGGATTCGGGCTGGTACACAATGTCTGTCGAGTGCTGAGGTGTCGGCGACCGGATTGGACCCAACAAGCCTTGGCAACGGCAAGTCTTGGTGAAGATGTAGATCGTTGATGGTGCAGACCAGCAAGGTCTGTGGAACTCACCCAGCGAGAGCAAGTGAGGGCAGGCCTGGAGCAACCAGGATGCCAAGTAAGAAAAGGATTGGCCTTCGTTAAGGGCTACTAGCCAACGGGCTAGCGACCGCAAAGGAGCCTCGTGACGCCGCACGTGGAGCTGGCTTACAGGACACTCGTGGAGTGGGGGCCAGTGATCTTCGGTGCAGGTGGTGCTGGAGGCTAGGGCTACTCGGAGCCCAAAGCACGACTTCTTGGGAGACCCAGAAGAGGATGCACTTGCAAATGTGCTCGGTGTCCAGGGGTCACGGTCTCAAGTCACCCACGATAGCCACGGGCCTCAGCTTTGCTGGGGACTCAGGGCAGCCTCGGGAAGTCTGAGAATCTACCTCTGGTGATGCGATGACTTCGGCGTCCGACGGGAGCTTCAGAAATGCGAACCGGACAGGTGCTTCTTTGGTGCCTGCCAAGCAGGGGAGTCACTCCTTGACCCCAAGGGAGATTCTTCTGTCCTCTAATCGTGAGTAGAGCGTCGAAGGTCCAGGATTCTGTTTCAGAGTTTCGTCCAGGGATAATCTAAAGTCCTAAGGACTGGGTTCCTACCTTTATTCTAAAGATAGGGGTTGGACTACTCTGTGGCCCCACCTATGGGTGGGTCAGGGCAGAGGGGTGGCTACACCCCTTTCCCTTTGTCCACTTCGCGCCAAAGCAGGGGCTGGAAGCCCCTGATCCGGTTTGAACTGGGGTATGCACAGGGAAACCAAATGTGCCCCCAGTGCAGGACTTCAAAGCACACAGATGGTGCTCCCGCCCAGCCCCAATACACATTATCCTGTCTGGGGAGGTGGTCACACCTCCCTGGGACAGGAAACCTATTGTCCAGGCCTCCCCTGCCGGAGTTTCGTCCAGCAGCAGGAGGCCAGACTCGTGTCTGTGGCAGCAGCATCCATTTTGTGATGCCAGGGCTCTGGAGAGAAGTTACCGGGTTAGTCAGAGTTAACATGTCTTTCCCTCTAGAAGGGTGGAATGCTACCCCCGCCGCCAGGATTGGCGGGGGGTAGTATTCCAAGATGTTTGACACCAAACACGACATGTTTAGGTGCAGCCATTCCAAAGTTAGCATTTTACCGCGAGGATATAATGCGCTTAAGAGTATATGGTCAGGCTGCACTACAAACAGCATCAGAGATGGTCTCGCGAACGCTGCAGAGGGGCCCTGCTCATGCAGGGGCACCCTCTCACATAGGAACCATGCACTCTGCCTTTAGGATTGATAAGGCCTGCCTTAGGAGTGACTTATAGGTTTATATGTGTGTATGTATTTAGTGATATAGGTAACCTATATCACAGTAAGGGGTGCATGCACCACCTTACCCAGGCTGCAGTAGCAGACCTGTGGTGTCAGTTTGGATGGCCTTCCAGGGGTGGCATAATACATGCTGCAGCCCCTGGCAGGCCTCTGAGGTACCTATGCCCTTGGTACATAGTATACCATATACTAGGGACTTATAAGGGCACTCCAGATTCCAATCGGAGATGTGCCTAAGGCACATGGAAACCTTTTACAGAGAAAGCAGATAGACTGGGGCCCTGAATAGCAGGATCCCAGTCCAACTAAGTCATAAACCAGCAAAACACCATAAAAAAAGTGGGGGCAACCATATAGTCAGATTCCACCTTCCTACAAGGTGGACACTGGAGACAGTCTGCCTGTCAAGAATAAAATCTACAGGCAACCTGACCATGTCAGGGACTGTATCAGGACTGAAGTCCAGAAAATGTTGGAGTTAGGCGTGATTGAGCCTTCAGATAGCCCTTGGGCTAGCCCAGTAGTCCTGGTACCCAAGCCTCATACCCAGGGTGGTAAGAAAGAAATGAGGTTTTGTGTAGACTACAGAGGCCTCAATGCAGTCACTAGGACTGATACCTATCCCATACCAAGGGCAGATGAGCTGATTGATACTTTGGCCTCAGCCAAATATCTAAGCACATTTGACCTCACAGCTGGCTACTGGCAAATCAGATTAGCTGAGGATGCAAAAGCCAAAACAGCATTTTCGACCCCTGGTGGGCACTACCACTTTGTGGTGATGCCCTTTGGATTGAAAAATGCACCTGCCACTTTTCAGAGGTTGGTGAATAAAGTTCTGGCAGGGATGGAAACTTATTGCTCAGCTTATCTAGATGATATTGCTGTCTTTAGTTCCTCCTGGCAGGATCACCTGGTCCACCTCAGGAATGTTTTGGAGGCTCTGCAGAAAGCAGGCCTCACTATCAAGGCCACCAAGTGCCAGATAGGGCAGAGTCAGGTTGTGTACCTGGCCACCTTGTAGGTGGAGGCCAGGTTCAGCCTTTACAGAGCAAAATCCAAACCATAATGGAATGGGTTGCTCCTACCACCCAGACACAGGTGAGAGCCTTCTTAGGCCTGACTGGGTACTATAGGAGGTTTGTCAAGGGATATGGATCTATAGTGACCCCCTTGAATGATCTTACCTCTAAGAAAATGCCAAAAAGGTTCAGTGGACAGCTAGCTGTCAAAAGGCATTTGAAGACCTAAAGCAGGCCATGTGCACTGCCCCCATCTTACAGAGTCCAGACTACACCAAAAAGTTCATTGTCCAAACAGATGCTTCTGAGCTGGGTGTGGGAGCTGTACTGTCTCAACTGAATGATGAAGGTCAAGACCAGCCAGTAGCTTTTATTAGCAGAAGGCTGACCCCTAGAGAGAAACGTTGGTCAGCTATAGAGAGGGAGGCCTTTGCTGTGGTATGGGCCCTGAAGAAGCTGAGGCCATACTTTTTTGGTACTCACTTCATAGTTCAGACTGACCACAAGCCCCTCCTATGGCTAAAGCAGATGAAAGGTGAAAACCCAAAACTTTTGAGGTGGTCCATTTCCCTACAGGGGATGGACTATACAGTGGAACATAGGCCTGGGACCCAACATGCCAATGCAGATGGACTCTCAAGGTATTTCCACTTTGAACACGAAGACTTAACTGGTCAAGGTTAGTTTAGTGTCCCTGCGTTTGGGGGGGGGGTTGTGTAGGAGAGTAGGATCTGCCTCTTATGTTGCCCCCACTTTTTTCTGATGTTAGCACTGGTTTCTGGCTATAGTCTGGCTGGGTCCCTGCCAATCAGGGCCCCAGCCTCTCTGTTCTCTCTAAATGACATGGAGTGCCCTCTAGGTGCACTAATGATTGGATACTGTGGTGCCTTATGAGTCCCTAGTATATGGTACCTTAGGTGCCAAGGGCATAGGTACTTCACAGGCCTACCAGGGGCTGCAGCATGTATTATGCCACCCCTGGGAAGCAGTCTAAATCTGACACCACAGGCCTGCTACTTCAGCCTGGGTGAGGTGGTGCCAGCACCCCTCACTGAGATATAGGTTTCCTATATCTCTCCTGCACACACATATAAACCTATCAGTCACCCCTAAGGCAGGCCCTATCAATCCTGAGGGCAGGGTGCTTGGCTTCTATGTGAGGGGGTGCCTCTGCCTGAGCAGGGCCCCTCTGCAGCTCTCAGAGTCTATTCTCTGGTGCTGTTTGTGGATGCGGTTAAACCATATACTATTAAGTGCATTATATCCTCGCGGTAAATGCTAACTTTGGAATGGCTGCATCAAAACATGTCGTGTTTGGTGTCAAACATCTTGGAATACTACCCCCCGCCAATCTTGGCGGCGGGGGTAGCATTCCACCCTTCTAGAGGGATAAGACATGTACCTGCTGTGGAAACGCGGTAGAATCCTAAAGAGCCCTGGCATCACAAAATGGATGCCACCAGTCACAGACACTGGGCTGCCCTCCTGCTGATGACCGAAACTCGCAGTGGAGGAAGCCCAACAATAGGCATCCTGTCACAGGGAGGTGTAACCACCTCCCAGACAGGGTTTAGTGTATTGGGGCTGGGTGGGTGCACTCTTAGAGTGCTTTGAAGTCCTGCACTGGGGGAGCAGAAGGCTCCTCTGTGCATATGCCAGTTCAAACCAGCTCAGGGGCTACCTGCCCCTGCTCTGGCGCGAAACTGGACAAAGGGAAGTGAGTGTAGCCACCCCCTCCCTTGACCCTCCCATAGGTGGGGTCATAGAGTTAGTCCATCCCCTCTTTTTAGTATAAGAGGGGGAACCTTGCCATTGCAAAGCACATAACCCCTGGACGACGCTCTACAGAAGAATCCTGGCCCTTCGACGTTCCACTACCTTTGGAAGACAGAAGAATCTCCCTTGGAGTCAAGGAGTGACTCCCCTGCTTGGCAGGCACCAAAAACGACAACGACGGTTGCAAACTATGCCGCTCCCGCCGGAGTCCGAAGTCCCTGCAGCCCAAGAAGTGGATTTCCTGACTTCGCCAAGGCCATCGTGAGTCCCCAGTGAAGCTGAGGCAAGTGGACCCCACGAGTGACGAGGAACCGTGACCCCTGGGTAACGTGCACTATTGTCGAGTGCAACCCCTTCACAACGTTCCACGAACTTGTACTTTGGACCACGTGTGGTCCCAACCTCTAGCAGGAATCCCTCCGAAGATCAGAGGCCTACACCTTCCTGAGTGACCGTGGGCCCCTGTTGAGTGATTCCGCCCGAGGTGTCTTCGCGATCCCTTGCCAGCCGGCTCGTGGGTCCCCAGAAGACTTCTTAAAGAAACCAAAGGGCTTCCCTGGTTGCTCCAGGGCTGCCCTGACTTACCCTCGCTGGGTGAGTCCCTCAGACCTTGCTGGTCTGTGCCATCGACTTTTCTTCATCTCCCCAAGACTTGCTGTTGCCAAGGCTTGTTGGCTCCAATCGAGTTGCCGACACCGCAGTAAGCTGCAGACTTTGTGGGACCCACAGAATCCAGCTCCTGGTCGTCGTCGACACCTCCTGGACCTCGTGGCTGAAGAGTCAAGGCACCCGCAACCGACCTGAATCAACCGACGACGGTGGGCATCCATCTTCCTTGCCCCGAGTCACTGCCAAGTGACTTTGAACACTGTCCCCTCTGCTTTCAGGTCATCCTTCTTCAGAATCCAGGCTTGGATTCCACCGGACACTTCTGCAGCTCCCGCAAGCAGCAAGTCTTCTTTGTTCGCCATTGAAAACGACGCCGCGACCCGACACCAAAGGACACCTATGCACCCGGCTTCCCTGGGTGAGGTAACTCCAGCACTACGGTGCTCCTGTGGGTGTGGGCCCTAGAACTACTTACCCTGTAAGTGACGTGCTTGTAGGTTCTCCCGAAGTATCCTAGAACTCTTAATTTCCAACCGCGACTTGCCCCATTGAAGTTAACGGCGATCCGCGCCTGTGTATCCACACTGCACGCGTCCCCCATGGGTCCTTTACTTACCTGCCTTGGGTGGTTTCGTGAGGCCCCAGCACTTCTGAAGGCCCTAGGCCTTGTCTCCCTGCAAGTCGTTGTTGCTAAGTCCCTTTTTTAGTATATGGTCTGGTACGCCCCTAGGGCCCCAGCCATATTTTGTGCTTAACTTATTGTGCATATGTTTGTCTTCTAATCTCATAAAGAGATTAGTAGAGAGTTATTTAGAAATAAATACATATATATTTGATATATATACCTGTGTGGTGTCTTTTCATTTGGTGATTCAAGAGATTATATGGTAAAACAAGCTGCTTTACATTCCTTCAAGACTTAGCCTGAAGGCTGCTCTCCACAGCTACCACTAGGATAGCTTTCTTTAAAAGGTTGTCTTAAACCTATCTACCATAAGAGTCGATTTGCCCTGGTGCAAGGTGTCCACAACAGGTGGGCATCCATCTTCCTTGCCCCGAGTCACTGCCAAGTGACTTTGAACACTGTCCCCTCTGCTTTCAGGTCTTCCATCTTCTGAATCCAGGCTTGGATTCCTCCGGACACTTCTCCTGTCGCCGCAAGCAGCAAGTCTTCACTGGCTCCCATTGAAAACGACGCCGCGACCCGACACCAAAGAACACCTATGCACCCGGCTCCCCTGGGTTAGGTAACTTCAGCACTAAGGTGCTCCTGTGGGTGTGGGCCCTAGAACTACTTACCCTGTAAGTGACTTGCTTGTAGCTACCCTAGAAGTGCCCTAAAACTCTTACTTTCCAAGTGCGACTATCGCGCTGACTCGTACATGGTTCGCGTCTGTGTTAGACACACCGCGTCCAACTCCCTTGCAACTCTATCTGTAACCGCGTCCTTCGACTCGTACAAGGACCGATCAGTGTGTTCGCCTCGAACACGCAAGGGACCTTTAACATTGAAATCCCAATCGCGTCTGTTCGCATAGACTCGTACAGGACTCACACCGGTGCCAGGACACCGCGTCCGTCCCCTGTGGGTCTCCTACAACTACCTGGGGTGGTTCTTGGGGGTCCCTCGATTCTAGATGCCCTAGACCTAGGTCTAGCCAAACTAAGATTGTGATATTCGATTGTGCTAAACTTATTTTGATAACATTTGACTTGTACATATGTTCCTGACTTCTAATCTCATAAAGAGATTAGTAGAGAGTTGTTTATTAATAAATACATATATATTTGATATATATACCTGTGTGGTGTCTTTTCATTTGGTGATTCAAGAGATTGTGTGGTAAAACAAGCTGCTTTACATTCATTCAAGACTTAGCCTGAAGGCTGCTCTCCGCAGCTACCACTAGGATAGCTTTCTTTAAAGGTTGTCTTAAACCTATCTACCATAAGAGTCGAATTGTACTGGTGCAAGGTATCCACTTTAATTAGTGAACAGCATATACCAGGCCAACTTCTCACAAGAAAGAAGCGAGAGAAGTGAACAAAAAGGCAAGTGAGGTGTAGAAGGAGGCAAGAGAACAGCAGAAAGAGGCAGAAGAGTTGCAGACACATGCAAAAGGGGTGCAGAAAGAAGGTACCGGTGTGCATACAGAGGCAAAAGAGGTGCAGAAAGAGGGAAGAGGGGTAGAGAAAGAGGCAAGAGGGATGCAGAAATTTGCAACAGAGGCGTAGAAAGAAGCAAGAGCAGTGCAGAAAGAACCAACAGAGGTGCAGAAAGAGGGAAAGGGGTACAGAAAGAGGCAAGAAAAGTACATAAAGAAGCAAAAGAGGATAGAAAGAGGCAAGAGAATTGCAGAAAAAGGCAAAAGAGGTGCAGAAAGAGTCAGGAGAGGTGCACAAGAGGCAAAAGAGGTGCAGAAAGAGTCAGGAGAGGTGCACAAAGAGGCAAAAGGTGTACAAAAAGAGGCAAGCGGTATGCAGAAAGAAGCAAGAGAAGTGCAGAAAGAAGCAACAGAGGTGCTGAAAGAGGCAAGAGGGGTGCAGAAAGAGGCAATAGAAGTGCAGAAAGAAGGAGGAGAGGTGGAGAAATAGGGAGGTGGGGTGCAGAAAGAGGCAAGAGGGATGCAGAAATTTGCAAAAGTGGTGCAGAAAGAAGCAGGAGCAGTGCTTAAAGAACCAACAGAGGTGCAAAAAGAGGCAAGAGGGGTGCAGAAAGAGGTAGGGGAGGTGCACAAAGAGGCAAAAGGTTTGTGGAATGAAGGAAGAGAAGTGCAGAAAGAAGCAACAGAGGTGCTGAAAGAGGCACAAAGGGTTGAGAAAGAGGCAAGAGAAGTGCAGAAAGAATCAACAGAGGTACAGAAAGAGACAAGAGAGGTGCATAAACAGGCAGGAAAGGTGCAGAAAGAGGGAACAGGGGTGCATAAAGAGGCAAGAGAACTGCAGAAAGAGGGAAGAGGGGTGCAGAAAGAGGCAAGAGGGGTGCAGAAAAATGCAAGAGAGGTGCAGAAACAAGCAAGAGAAGTACAGAAAGAGGCAAGAGAATTGCTGAAAGAAGCAACAGAGGTGTACAAAGAAGCAAGAGAAGTGCAGAAAGAGGCAAGTGAGGTGCAGAAAGTGGCAAGTGAGGTGCAGAAAGAGGCGAAAGAGGTGAAGAAAATGGCAAGTAAACTGCAGAAAGAGACAAGATGGATACAAAAAAGGGAAGAAGAGTGCAGAAAGAAGCAAGAGATGTGCAGAAAGAAGCAAGAGAAGTGCAGTAAGAAGCAAGAGAGGTGCAGAAAGAGCGAAGACGAGTGCAGAAAGACAACAGGGGTACAGAAAGAAGCAATAGAGGTACAGAAAGAGGCAAAAGAAGTGCAGAAAGAAGCAACAGAGGTGCAGAAGGAGGCAACAGAACTGCAGAAAGAGGCATGCAAGTTGCAGAAACAGGCAAAATAGGTGCAGAAAGAGAGAACAGGGGTGCAGACTGAGGCAAGAGAGGTGCAGAAAGTGGGAAGAGGGGTGCAGAAAGGGGCAAGAGTGGTGCAGAAATTTGCAAGAGAGTGTGAGAAGTTGGCCTGGTATATGCTGTCCACTAATTATAGTGGGCACCTTGCACCAGTCCAAACAACCCCTTATTGGAGATAGGTTAAAGACAACCTTTATTGAAAGCTATCCTAGTGGTAGCTATGGAGAGCAGCCTTCAGGCTAAGTCTTGAAGGAATGTAAAGCAGCTTGTTTTACCAGCCTATAATCTCTTGAGTGACCAAATGAAAGAGGACCACACCAGGTATATATTCAAAATATATGTATTTATTGCTAAACACACCCCTCTAGTCTCTTTATGAGGCTAGAGTTCGAAGTACATAAGTTATAAGTTAGTTATCAACAGTAATAGCACAAATACACGTTTGAGCCCTAGGGGCGTACCAAACCATATACCAATAAAGTGGTATAAGAACCACGACTGAGCTAGACACAAGGCCTAGAGCCTGTAGAAGTGCTTGGACCACCAGGAACCACCCAAGGTAGTGACACAGGGGACCCATGGGGGACGCGTGCAGTGTGAGAACACAGCCGCGAATCGCCGTTGACTTCTATGGGGAAAGTCGCAGTTGGAATTTTAAAGAAAAGGGACACTTAGAGGAGGACTTGGAGCAAACCCTTTTAGAACTGGGTCGTTCTAGAGTCTATACCCACGGGAGCACCGGAGTACTCGTGTTACCTCACCCAGGGAAGCCGGGTGCATAGGTGTCTTTCGGGGTCAGGTTTCGTCGTCGTTTTCAATGTTGATCTGCTGCAAAGTGCTGCTGGCGGCCAAGTCGAAAGTGTTCGGGCGGATCCAAAGGTGGATCAAAGATCTGAAGAACCTGAAAGCAGAGGGGACAGAGTCTGGGTCACTAGCCAGTGACCAGGAAGGCGATGAGCGGATGCCCACTGATGTCGAGTGCTTCAGGTAGGTTGACGGTCATCCTGACTCTTCAGCCACGAGGTCCAGGAGGCATCGACGACAACCAGGAGCTGGATTCGAGCTGTCCCACGACGTCTGTCGATTGCTGAGGTGTTGGTGATCGGATTGGACCCAACAAGCCTTGGCAACAGCAAGTCTCGTGGAAATAGAAGAAGGACGGTGGTGCAGACCAGCAAGGTCTGAGTGACTCACCCAGCGAGGGTAAGTCAGGGCACGCGTGGAGCAACCAGGGAAGCCCAAGCAGAAGAAGATTGGCATTCGGGAGGGCCTACTAGCCAACGGACTGGGGAAGTCTGGAAATCCACCTTTGGTGATGCAAAGACTTCGGCGTCCGGCGGGAGCTTCAGCGATGCAGACCGGACAATTGCTTCTTTGGTGCCTGCCAAGCAGGGGAGTCACTCCTTGACCCCAAGGGAGATTCTTCAGTCCTCGAATCTTAAAGTAGAGCGTCGAAGGTCCAGGATTCTGTGTCAGAGTTTCGTCCAGGTAAATCTAAAGTCCTAAGGACTGGGGTCCCATACTTATACTAGGATAGGGGGTTGGACATACTCTGGGGACCCACCTATGGGAGGGTCAGGGCAGAGGGGTGGTTACACCCCTTTCCCTTTGTCCAGTTTCGTGCCAGAGCAGGGGATGGAAGCCCCTGAGCCGGTTTGAACTGGGGTATGCACAGGGACACCAAATGTGCCCCCAGTGCAGGACTTCAAAGCACCAGAGAGTGCTCCCGCCCAGCCCCAATACACACTATCCTGTCTGTGGAGGTGGTTACACCTCCCTGCAACAGGAAAGCTATTTTCCAGGCCTCCCCTGCCGGAGTTTCGGTCAGCAGCAGGAGGCCAGACTCGTGTCTGTGGCAGCGGCATCAATTTTGTGATGCCAGGGCTTGGAAAGAAGTTACCGGGCAGGCCGGTGTGTACATGTCTCTCCCTCTAGAAGGGTGGAATGCTACCCCCGCCACCAGAACTGGCGGGGGGTAGTATTCCAAGATGTTTGACACCAAACACAACATGTTTCCGTGCAGCCATCCCAAAGTTAGCATTTAACACGAGGTTATAATGCGCTTAAGAGTATATGGTCAGGCTGCACTACAATCAGCATCAGAGAAGGGTCTCCGAACGCTGCAGAGGGGCTCTGCTCATGCAGGGGCACCCTCTCACATAGGAACCAAGCACTCTGCCTTCAGGATTGACAAGGCCTGCCATAGGAGTGACTTATAGGTTTATATGTGTGTATGTATATAGTGATATAGGTAGCCTATATCACAGTAAGGGGTGCATGCACCACCTTACCCAGGCTGCAGTAGCAGACCTGTGGTGTAATTTTGGCTGGCCTTCCAGGGGTGGCATAATACATGCTTCAGCCCCTGGCAGGCCTCTGAGGTACCTATGCCCTGGGTACATAGTATACCATATACTAGGGACTTACAAGGGCACTCCAGATTCCAATCAGAGATGTGCCTAGGGCACATGGAAACCATTTTAGAGAGGAAGCAGCTAGGCTGGGGTTCTGATTAGCAGGGCCCCAGCCAGACTAAAGTCGAAAAACAGTGAGCATCAGCAAAAGGTGGGGGTACCCATGTGAAGCAGATCCTACTCTCCTACACAACCCCCCCCCCAAACGTAGGGACATTAAACTAACCTTGCCCAGTTAAGTCTTCATGTTCTAAGTGGAAGTACCTAGAGAGTCCATCTGCATTGGCATGGTTACTCCCAGGTCTATGTTACACTGTAAAGTCCATCCCCTGTAGGGAAATGGACCACCTAAGCAGTTTGGGGTTTTCACCCTTCATTTGTTTTAGCCATAAGAGGGGCTTATGGTCTGTTTGAACAAGGAAGTGAGTACCAAACAAGTATGGCCTCAACTTCTTCAGAGCCCCGACCACCTCAAAGGCCTCCCTCTCAATGGCTGACCAACGTTTCTCTCTAGGGGTCAGCCTTCTGCTAATAAAAGCTACTGTCTGATCCTGACCTTCATCATTCAATTGTGACAGTACAGCCCCTACCCCCAATTCAGATGCATCTGTTTGGACAATGAACTTCTTGGAGTAATCAGGACTCTGTAGAATGGGAGCAGTGCACATGGCCTGCTTTAGGTCATCAAATGCCTTTTGACAGCTAACTGTCCACTGAACCTTTTTGGGCATTTTCTTGGAAGTTAAGTCATTCAGGGGTATCACTATTGATCCATACCCCTTGACAAATCTCCTATAGTACCCAGTCAGGCCTAAAAGGCTCTCACCTGAGTCTGGGTAGTTGGAGCAGTCCAGTCCATGATGGTCTGGATCTTGCTCTGCAGTGGTTGAACCTGGCCTCCACCCACAAGGTGGCCCAGGTACACAACCTGACTCTGCCCTATCTGGCACTTGGTGGCCTTGATAGTCAGGCCTGCCTTCTGCAGGGCCTGTAAAACATTTCTGAGGTGGACCAGGTGATCCTCCCAGGTGGAGCTAAAGACAGCAATATCATCTAGATATGCTGCGCTATAGGCTTCCAGACCTGTAAGGACTGTATTCACCAACCTCTGAAAAGTGGCAGGTTCATTCTTCAGACCAAAGGGAATCACCACAAATTGATAATGCCCACTAGGGGTTGAGAATGCTGTTTTTGGCTTTGCATCATCAGCTAGTCTGATCTGCCAGTAGCCAGCTGTCAGGTCAAATGTGCTTAGATACTTGGCTGAGGCCAAATTGTCTATTAGCTCATCTGCCCTAGGTATTGGATGGGCATCAGTCCTAGTGACTGCATTGAGACCCCTGTAGTCCACACAAAACCTCATCTCTCTTTTCCCACCATTGGTGTGAGGTTTTGGCACAAGGACCACTGGACTAGCCCAAGGGCTATCTGAGGGTTCAATAACTCCCAAATCCAACATCTTCTGGACTTCTGTCCTGATACAGTCCCTGACATGGTTAGGTTGCCTATAAATCTTATTTTTAATAGGCAGACTGTCCCCAGTGTCCACTTCATGAGTGCACCAGGTGGTCTGACTGGGTGTCAGTGAGAATATGTGTCTGAACTGATTGAGCACCTGTCTGCAATCAGTTTGCTGCTGGGCAGTGAGGCTGCCTGCCAAGGCTACACCATCCACTGACCCATCATCAGGGTTCTGTGAGAGCAGGTCAGGGAGTGGGTCACTCTCTTCCTCCTGTCCCTCATCAGTAGCCATGAGCAAGCCCATGTCTGCCCTGTCCACATATGGTTTTAATCTGTTGACATGGAGAACCCTGTGGGGACTCCTGGGTGTTCCTAGGTCTACTAAGTAGGTAACCTCACCCTTCTGTTCAACAATGGTATGGGGTCCACTCCATTTGTCTTGGATAGCTGCTGGGGCCACTGGCTCCAACACCCACACCTTCTTTCCTGGCTGGTAAACAGTCAGTACAGCCTTTTGGTCATGCCAGGCTTTTTGAAGTTCCTGGCTAGCCTCAAGGTTTTTAGTTGCCTTTTTCATGTACTAAGCCATCCTGGAGCGGAGACCAAGTACATAGTCCACTATGTCTTGCTTTGGGGGCTTGAGAGGTAACTCCCATCCTTCCTTCACCAAGCAAAATGGACCCCTGACAGGGTGACCAAACAAAAGTTCAAAAGGGCTGTAGCCAACCCCCTTTTGAGGCACCTCCCTGTATGCAAATAAAAGGCAGGGCAAGAGTATGTCCCATCTCCGCCTAAGCTTTTCTGGCAGCCCTTTAATCATGCCCATCAAGGTTTTGTTGAATCTCTCAACTAAACCATTGCATTGTGGGTGATAGGGTGTGGTGAACTTGTAAGTCACTCCACACTCCTTCCACATTGCTTTCAAGTATCCAGACATAAAGTTAGCACCCCTGTCTGATACAACCTCCTTAGGGAAGCCCACTCTCGAGAAAATAGCCCAGGAGGGCCCTTGCCACCACAGGTGCTGTAGTGGTCCTAAGGGGAATAGCCTCTGGGTACCTGGTGGCATGATCCACTACCACCAGGATAAACCTGTGCCCAGATGCTGTTTGGGGATCCATGGGACCAACAATGTCAATCCCCACCCTTTCAAAGGGAACCCCACCACAGGTAGTGGTATCAGGGGGCCTTTGTAGTGCCACCTGCCTTGCCACTGGCCTGGCAGGTTACACAGGAGCAACAAAACTCCTTGGTGTCTTCAGACATGTGGGGTCAGTGAAAGTGAGGGACAATTCTGTCCCAAGTCTTGTTCTGGCCCAGGTGACCTGCTAAGGGAATGTCATGGGCTAGGGTCAATAGGAAGCCCCTGAACTTCAGAGGTATGACCAACCTCCTGGTGGCACCAGGCTTGGGGTCTCTACACTCTGAGTACAATAGTCCATCATCCCAATACACTGTATGGGGACCACTAGCTTTCCCAGCAGCCTCAGCAGCAGCTTGCTGTCTGAGGGGTTCAAGAGAGGGGCAGCTCTGCTGCTCCTGGCTCAGATCTGCCCTGGAAGGGCCCCCTGTCCCCAAAAACTCAACCTGGTCAGGTTCAAGCTCCTCTGGGACAGTTCCTTCCTCAGGACTGAGATCATCCCCCTCAAGAGACTGATCTTCCTTCTGAGCCAAGGGGGAAGGCACTGCCTTTACCCTACTACTCCTCTTCTTGGAGGGCACTTGGTCCATTATTCCAGAATCCAAGGCCTGTTCAGTGTTAGACATTTTGGCTTGTGACCTGGTCACAGCAAACACATCTGCAGGGATGCCCAGCATTTCTGCATGGGTCCTGAGCTCCACTTCTGCCCAAGCTGAAGTTTCTAAATCATTGCCAAGCAAGCATTCAACTGGTAGGTCTGCACTTACCACAACCTTCTTAAGGCCAGTTACCCCTCCCCAGGAGAAGTTAACAACTGCCAGTGTATGGTCTGTTCTGACATTGCTAGCATTGGTCACTTGGTACATTTCACCAAGTATAATCTGCCCAGGATTCACACGGTCTTGTGTCACCATGGTGACACTTGCCCATGTGTCCCTAAATGCCAAAGCCTCTTTTCCATTGATTAAGGGCTGTTGCCTGTACTTGCCCAGATTACTGGGACTCACAGAGGAGGTCACATCCATGCCTCCATCACAGACTAGGACAGCCTGAGTGAGTTCTCTGACTAGGTCAGAGCTCATCTCCTTACCCAGGGTCAACCCTACTAAACCCTTGGCTTGTGTAGTCCCACCACCAACTGTAACTGCACTAGGGGGAGCAGGTGCCTTAGGGGCATTGGTGGGGGCTGGAGTAGAGTCTTTGGACTTGGTGCAATCACTGGTCCAGTGGGTCTTTTGCTTACAGACCTTGCACCATGGTTTCTTTTGGCCTTTCCCTTTGTTAGACTGTGAATCCCCACCTGAAGAAGATTTTTGGGGGCCTTGTGAAGACTTCTGGTCTTTACCCTTCTCCCCACCCTTATCAGAGTTCTTAGAATCTTGCTTCTTTGGGTCACCACCTTGGTTCTGTACCTTCTGCCTCACCCTGGTTCTGACCCATTTGTCTGCCTTCTTTCCCAATTCTTGGGGAGAGGTCAGATCAGAGTCCACCATGTACTGATGCAACAGCTGATTTTGACAGTTATTAAGAATCTGCTCCCTCATGATAAGATTGTACAATCCTGTGAAGTCACACACCTTACTGCCCATCAACCAACCTTCCAGAGCCTTAGCAGAACAATCCACATAGTCTACCCAGTCTTGAGTTTGTGCTTTTTGGGTATCTCTGAACTTTAACCTGTATTGTTCAGTTATTAGGCCAAACCCATCAATCAGAGCAGTCTTCAAGACTTTGTAATTGTCAGCATCCTCTTCTCTTACAGTGAGGAGCGTGTCTCTACCTTTGTCTGCAAAGGAGAGCCACAAGATTGCTGCCCACTGCTCCTGAGGGACCCTCTGTACTTTACAGGCCCTCTCCAGTGCAGTTATCCATTTGTGGATGTCATCCCCACTCTGGTAGGGAGGGACAATCTTGCTCAGGTTTCTATGGTCATAAGACCTTTCCCTATCTCTGGGGAAATTGCTGCCACCATGGGACTCTAATCCCAACTTTTGTCTCTCTCTATAGAGATCTAGGGACTCCCTGTCTATAGCCAATTGCTGTTTTCTGAGTTCAAGCTGGTCTTGCTCATACTGAATCAGCCTCTTCCTCCTCTCATGAGAGGATTCCCTTCCACGAGAGGAGACAGAGATCCCTACTGAGGTGTCAGAGTGGTTAGACTCCTGAGAAGGAGATATAGACCTTCTGGGCACACTCACAATTCTTCCTGGGGGGACAAAGGGGAGGTCATTCTGATCCTCCTCCTCCTCCTCCACAGGAGGAATTGGGTTTTCCAGGTCAAGGTCATTTTCACCTTCGTGGCCAGTTTCAGAGGGGGGGCCCTGGGTTTCTTCACCCCTGACCCATTCCTCATTTTCTGCCCCACCCTCTCTGCCTACCCCTTCAGACCCTAGGGGTCTGCTGAGATCATCAGCCAGTAACACCTCCCTGAGGTGTGGGGTGCTGGCACTTTTGCCTGCCTTCAGCTTCCTAGTATTGCATAATACTCTCAATTCCAAGAATGGGAGTTTATCATACTTGGAGGGAAGAAGCCCACTGGCTTCTGGCAAGGACTCACTGGGTCCTGGCTTTAAAGACATTACTAGTGAGGTGTGGTGTATGCACTACCTACTCTAGTGTGGCCTACTAAACTCTCTTGAGTTGTAGAAAGGGTGTGCTATCCCTTAACACACAACTCTAAGTTCAGTAGAACTTACTGTATATTACGCTTGATTTATATGTTCCTAAGGTACCCTTAGTGGTTTTCAGTTGATCAATTCAATTGAGATTATGTGGTAAAACAATAGCAAGCTGGAATCCCACACTGCACACCAATGTGAGAAGTTGGCCTGGTATATGCTGTCCACTAATTATAGTGGGCACCTTGCACCAGTCCAAACAACCCCTTATTGGAGATAGGTTAAAGACAACCTTTATTGAAAGCTATCCTAGTGGTAGCTATGGAGAGCAGCCTTCAGGCTAAGTCTTGAAGGAATGTAAAGCAGCTTGTTTTACCAGCCTATAATCTCTTGAGTGACCAAATGAAAGAGGACCACACCAGGTATATATTCAAAATATATGTATTTATTGCTAAACATACCCCTCTAGTCTCTTTATGAGGCTAGAGTTCGAAGTACATAAGTTATAAGTTAGTTATCAACAGTAATAGCACAAATACACGTTTGAGCCCTAGGGGCGTACCAAACCATATACCAATAAAGTGGTATAAGAACCACGACTGAGCTAAACACAAGGCCTAGAGCCTGTAGAAGTGCTTGGACCACCAGGAACCACCGAAGGTAGTGACACAGGAGACCCACGGGGGACGCGTGCAGTGTGAGAACACAGCCGCGAATCGCCGTTGACTTCTATGGGGAAAGTCGCGGTTGGAATTTTAAAGAAAAGGGACACTTAGAGGAGGACTTGGAGCAAACCCTTTTAGAACTGGGTAGTTCTAGAGTCTATACCCACGGGAGCACCGGAGTACTCGTGATACCTCACCCAGGGAAGCCGTGTGCATAGGTGTCTTTCGGGGTCGGGTTTCGTCGTCGTTTTCAATGGCGATCTGCTGCAAAGTGCTGCTGGCGGCCAAGTCGAAAGTGTTCGGTGGATCCAAAGGTGGATCGAAGATCTGAAGAACCTGAAAGCAGAGGGGACAGAGTCTGGGTCACTAGACAGTGACCAGGAAGGTGATGAGCAGATGCCCACCGATGTCGAGTGCTTCAGGTAGGTTGACAATCATCCTGACTCTTCAGCCACGAGGTCCAGGAGGTGTCGATGATGACCAGGAGCTGGATTCGAGCTGTCCCACAAAGTTTGTCGATTGCTGAGGTGTCGGTGACCAGATTGGACCCAACAAGCCTTGGCAACGGCAAGTCTCGTGGAAATAGAAGAAGGATGGTGGTGCAGACCAGCAAGGTCTGAGGGACTCACCCAGCGAGGGTAAGTCAGGGCACGCCTAGAGCAACCAGGGAAGCCCAAGCAGAAGATGATTGTCCTTCAGGAGGGCCTACTAGTCGACGGACTAGCGACCGCAAAGGAGCCTTAAGTGGACGCACTTGGAGCTGGCTCACGGGACACTCGTGGAGTGGAGTCCAGTGATCTTCGGAGCAGTCGGTACTGGAGGCAGGGGCTACTCGGAGCCCAAAGCACAACTTCGTGGAAGCTCAGGAAGAGGATGCACTTGTAAATGTGCTCAGTGTCCAGGGGTCACGGTTCCACGTTACCCACAACAGCTACGGGCCTCAGCTTTGCTGGAGACTCAGGGCAGCCTCGGGGAAGTCTGGAAATCTACCTCTGGTGATGCAAAGACTTCGGCGTCCGGCGGGAGCTTCAGAGATGCAGACCAGACAATTGCTTCTTTGGTGCCTGCCAAGCAGGGGAGTCACTCCTTGACCCCAAGGGAGATTCTTCAGTCCTCTAATCTTAAAGTAGAGCGTTGAAGGTCCAGGATTCTGTGTCAGAGTTTTGTCCAGGTAAATCTAAAGTCCTAAGGACTGGGGTCCCATACTTATACTAGGATAGGGGGTTGGACATTCTCTGGGGACCCACCTATGGGAGGGTCAGGGCAGAGGGGTGGTTACACCCCTTTCCCTTTGTCCAGTTTCACGCCAGAGCAGGGGCTGGAAGCCCCTGAGCCGGTTTGAACTGGGGTAAGCACAGGGACACCAAATGTGCCCCCAGTGCAGGACTTCAAAGCACCAGAGAGTGCTCCCGCCCAGCCCCAATACACACTATCCTGTCTGGGGAGGTGGTTACACCTCCCTGCAACAGGAAACCTATTGTCCAGGCCTCCCCAGCCGGAGTTTCGGGCAGCAGCAGGAGGCCAGACTCGTGTCTGTGGCAGCGGCATCCATGTTGTGATGCCAGGGCTTGGAAAGAAGTTACCGGGCAGGCTGGTGTGTACATGTCTCTCCCTCTAGAAGGGTGGAATGCTACCCCCGCCACCAGAACTGGCGGGGGGTAGTATTCCAAGATGTTTGACACCAAACACGACATGTTTCCGTGCAGCCATCCCAAAGTTAGCATTTAACGCGAGGTTATAATGCGCTTAAGAGTATATGGTCAGGCTGCACTACAAACAGCATCAGAGAAGGGTCTCCGAATGCTGCAGAGGTCCTCTGCTCATGCAGGGGCACCCTCTCACATAGGAACCAAGCACTCTGCCTTCAGGATTGACAAGGCCTTCCATAGGAGTGACTTATAGGTTTATATGTGTGTATGTATGTAGTGATATAGGTAGCCTATATCACAGTAAGGGGTGCATGCACCACCTTACCCAGGCTGCAGTAGCAGACCTGTGGTGTCATTTTGGCTGGCCTTCCAGGGGTGGCATAATACATGCTTCAGCCCCTGGCAGGCCTCTGAGGTACCTATGCCCTGGGTACATAGTATACCATATACTAGGGACTTACAAGGGCACTCCAGATTCAATCAGAGATGTGCCTAGGGCACATGGAAACCATTTTAGAGAGGAAGCAGCTAGGCTGGGGTTCTGATTAGCAGGGCCCCAGCCAGACTAAAGTCGAAAAACAGTGAAGCATCAGCAAAAAGTGGGGGTACCCATGTGAAGCAGATCCTACTCTCCCACAGAGAGGTGCAGAAAGAAGCAAGAGCAGTGCAAAAGAACCAACAGTAGTGCAGAAAGAGGCAAGAGGGGTGCTGAAAGAGGCAAGAGAAATGCAGAAAGAAGGAACAGAGGTGCACAAAGAGGCACGAGGGGTGCAGAAAGAGGCAGGAGGGTGCAGAAAGAACGAAGAGTAGTGCAGAAAGAAGCAACAGAGGTGCCGAAAGAGGCAACAGAGGTGCCGAAAGAGGCAAGAGGGGTGCAGAAAGAGGAGAGAGAAGTGCAGAAAGAAGCAAAAGAGGTGCAAAAAAAGGCAAGAGGGGTGCAGAAAGAGTCAAGAGCAGTGCAGAAAGAACAAAGAGATGTGTAGAAAGAGGCAAGAGAGGTGCAGAAAGAGGCAAGAGATGTGCAGAAAAAGGGAAGAAGGGTGCAGAAAGAAGCAAGAGAAGTGCAGTAAGAAGCAAAAGAGGTGCAGAAAAGGCAAGAGATGTACAAAAAAAGGAATGAAGGGTGCAGAAAGAAGTGAGAGAAGTGAACAAAAAGGCAAGTGAGGTGTAGAAGGAGGCAAGAGAACAGCAGAAAGAGGCAGAAGAGTTGCAGAAACATGCAAACGGGGTGCAGAAAGAGGGTACAGGTGTGCAGACAGAGGCAAGAGAGATGCAGAAAGAGTGAAGAGGGGTACAAAAAGAGGCAAGAGGAATGCAGAAATTTGCAACAGAGGTGTAGAAAGAAGCAAGAGCAGTGCAAAAAGAACCAAAAGAGGTGCAGAAAGAGGGAAAGGGGTACAGAAAGAGGCAGGAAAAGTTCAGAAAGAAGCAAAAGAGGTACAGAAAGAGGCAAGAGAACTGCAGAAAAAGGCAAAAGAGGTGCAGAAAGAGTCAGGAGAGGTGCAAAAAGAGGCAAAAGGGGTAGAAAAAGAGGCAAGAGGGGTGCAGAAAGATGCAAGAGAAGTGCAGAAAGAACAAAAAGATGTCCAGAAAGTGGCAAGAGATGTGCAGAAAGAGGCAAGAGATGTACAAAAAAAGGGATGAAGGGTGCAGAAAGAAGCTAGAGAAGTGAACAAAAAGGCAAGGGAGGTGTAGAAGGAGGAAAGAGAACAGCAGAAAGAGGCAGAAGAGTTGCAGAAACATGCAAAAGGGGTGCAGAAAGAGGGTACATGTGTGCAGACAGAGGCAAGAGAGGTGCAGAAAGAGGGAAGAGGGGTACAGAAAGAGGCAAGAGGGATGCAGAAATTTGCAACAGAGGTGTAGAAAGAAGCAAGAGCAGTGCACAAAGAAGCAACAGAGGTGCAGAAAGAGGGAAAGCAGTACAGAAAGAGGCAAGAAAAGTACATAAAGAAGCAAAAGAGGTACAGAAAGAGGCAAGAGAACTGCAGAAAAAGGCAAAAGAGGTGCAGAAAGAGTCAGGGGGGTGCACAAAGAGGCAAAAGGGGTACAAAAAGAAGCAAGAGGGGTGCAAAAAGAAGCAAGAGGAGTGCAGAAAGAAGCAACAGAGGTGCTGAAAGAGGCAAGAGGGGTGCAGAAAGAGGCAATAGAAGTGCAGAAAGAAGCAACAGAGGTGCCAAAAGAGGCAAGAGAGGTGCAGAAACAGGCAAGAAAGGTGCAGAACGAGGGAAAGAAGAAAGAACAGTGCACAAAGAAGCAAGAGAAGTGCAGAAATAAGGAGGAGAGGTGGAGAAATAGGGAGTAGGGGTGCAGAAAGAGGCAAGAGGGATGCAGAAATATGCAAAAGAGGTGCAGAAAGAAGAAGGAGCAGTGCAGAAAAACCAACAGAGGTGCAAAAAGAGGCAAGAGGGGTGCAAAAAGAGGCTAAAGGGATGCAGAAAGAAGCAGGAGATGTACAGAAAGAGGCAAAAGAAGTGCACAAAGAAGCAACAGAGGTGCAGATGGAGGCAGCAGAACTGCAGAAAAAGAGGCAAGAAAGTTGCAGAAACAGGCAAAAGAGGTGCAGAAAGAGAGAACAGGGGTACAAAAAAGGGAAGAAGAGTGCAGAAAGAAGCAAGAGAGCTGCAGATAGAAGCAAGAGAAGTGCAGAAAGAAGCAAGAGAGGTGCAGAAAGAGGGAAGACGATGTGAGAAGTTGGCCTGGTATATGCTGTCCACTATTTATAGTGGGCACCTTGCACCAGGCCAAACAACCCCTTATTGGAGATAGGTTAAAGACAACCTTTATTGAAAGCTATCCTAGTGGTAGCTATGGAGAGCAGCCTTCAGGCTAAGTCTTGAAGGAATGTAAAGCAGCTTGTTTTACCAGTCTATAATCTCTTGAGTGACCAAATGAAAGAGGACCACACCAGGTATATATTCAAAATATATGTATTTATTGCTAAACACACCCCTCTAGTCTCTTTATGAGGCTAGAGTTCGAAGTACATAAGTTATAAGTTAGTTATCAACAGTAATAGCACAATTACACGTTTGAGCCCTAGGGGCGTACTAAACCATATACCAATAAAGTGGTATAAGAACCACGACTGAGCTAGACACAAGGCCTGGAGCCTGTAGAAGTGCTTGGCCCTCAAGGAACCACCAAAGGTAGTGACACAGGTGACCCACGGGGGACGCGTGCAGTGTGAGAACACAGCCGCGAGCCGCCGTTGTCTTCTATGGGGAATGTCGCGGATGGAGTTTTAAAGAAAAGGGACACTTAGAGGAGGACTTGGAGCAAACCCCTTTAGACCTAGGTTGTTCTAGAGTCTATACCCATGGGAGCACCGGAGTACTCGAGTTACCTCACCCAGGGAAGCCGGGTGCATAGGTGTCTTTCGGGGTCGGGTTTCGTCGTCGCTTTCAATGGCGATCTGCTGCAAAGTGCTGCTGGCGGCCAAGTCGAAAGTGTTCGGGTGGATCCAAAGGTGGATCGAAGATCTGAAGAACATGAAAGCAGAGGGGACAGAGTCTGGGTCACTAGCCAGTGACCAGGAAGGCGATGAGCGGATGCCCACCGATGTCGGGTGCTTCAGGTAGGTTGACGGTCATCTTGACTCTTCAGCCACGAGGTCCAGGAGGCATCGACGACAACCAGGAGCTGGATTCGAGCTGCCCACAAAGTCTGTCGATAGCAGGGGTGTCAGCGACCGGATTGGACCCAACAAGCCTTGGCAACGGCAAGTCTCGTGGAAATAGAAGAAGGACGGTGGTGCAGACCAGCAAGGTCTGAGGGACTCACCCAGTGAGGGTAAGTCAGGGCACGCCTGGAGCAACTGAAGAAGTCCAAGAAAAAGAAGAGTTGCCTTTGGGAGGGCCCACTAGCCAACGGACTAGCAACCGCGAAGGAGCCTCAAGTGGACGCACTTAGAGCTGGCTCACAGTACACTCGTTGAGTGGAGGCCAGTGATCTTCGGTGCAGTCGGTGCTGGAGGTGGGGGCTACTTGGAGCCCAAAGCACAACTTCGTGGGAGACCAGAAAGAGGATGAAATTGCAAATGTGCTTGGTGCCCAGGGTTCACGGTTCCACATTATCCACGACAGCTATGGGCCTCAGCTTTGCCGGGGACTCAGGGCAGACTCGGGGAAATGTGTAAATCTACCTGTGGTGTTGCAAAGACTTCGGCGTCCGGCGGGAGCTTCAGCGATGCAGACCAGACAATTGCTTCTTAGGTGCCTGCCAAGCAGGGGAGTCACTCCTTGACCCTAAGGGAGATTCTTCAGTCCTCTAATCTTGAAGTAGAGCGTCGAAGGTCCAGGATTCTGTATCAGAGTTTCGTCCAGGTAAATCTAAAGTCCTAAGGACTGGGGTCCCATACTTATACCAAGTTAGGGGGTTGGACATACTCTGGGGACCCACCTATGGGAGGGTCAGGGCAGAGGGGTGGTTACACCCCTTTCCCTTTGTCCAGTTTCGCGCCAGAGCAGGGGCTGGAAGCCCCTGAGCTGGTTTGAACTGGGGTATGCACAGGGACACCAAATGTGCCCCCAGTGCAGGACTTCAAAGCACCAGAGAGTGCTCCCGCCCAGCCCCAATACACATCATCCTGTCTGGGGAGGTGGTTACACCTCCCTGACCACCTCCCTGGGACAGGAAACCTATTGTCCAGGCCTCCCCTGCCGGAGTTTCAGTCAGCAGCAGGAGGCCAGACCTGTGTCTGTGGCAGCGGCATCCATTTTGTGATGCCAGGGATCTGGAAAGAAGTTACCGGGTATGCCTGTGGGTACATGTCTCTCCCTCTAGAAGGGTGGAATGCTACCCCCACCGCCAGAACTGGTGGGGGGGTAGTGTTCCAAGATGTTTGACACCAAACACAACATGTTTTGGTGCAGCCAGTCCAAAGTTAGCATTCTACCGCGAGGATATAATGCACTTAAGAGTATATGGTCAGGCTGCACTACAAACAGCATCAGAGAAGGGTCTCCGACCGCTGCAGAGGGGCTCTGCTCATGCAGGGGCACCCTCTCACATAAGAACCAAGCACTCTGCCTTCAGGATTGATAAGGCCTGCCATAGGAGTGACTTATAGGTTTATATGTGTGCATATGCAGTGATATAGGTAACCTATATCACAGTAAGGGGTGCATGCACCACCTTACCCAGGCTGCAGTAGCATACCTGTGGTGTCATTTTGGATGGCCTTCCAGGGGTGGCACAATTCATGCTGCAGCCCCTGGTAGGCCTCTGAGGTACCTATGCCCTGGGTACATAGTATACCATATACTAGGGACTTATAAGGGCACTCCAGATTCCAATCAGAGATGTGCCAAAGGCACATGGAAACCATTTTAGAGAGGAAGCAGCTAGGCTGGGGTTCTGATTAGCAGGGCCCCAGCCAGACTAAAGTTGAAAAACAGTGAAGCATCAGCAAAAAGTGGGGGTACCCTTGTGAAGCAGATCCTACTCTCCTACACAACCCCCCCCCAAACGTAGGGACATTAAACTAACCTTGACCAGTTGAGTCTTCATGTTCTAAGTGGAAGTACCTAGAGAGTCCATCTGCATTGGCATAATTACTCCCAGGTCTATGTTCCACTGTAAAGTCCATCCCCTGTAGGGAAATGGACCACCTAAGCAGTTTGGGGTTTTCACCCTTCATTTGTTTTAGCCATAGGAGGGGCTTGTGGTCTGTTTGAACAAGGAAGTGAGTACCAAACAAGTATGGCCTCAACTTCTTCAGAGCCCAAACCACAGCAAAGGCCTCCCTCTCTATGGCTGACCAACGTTTCTCTCTAGGGGTCAGCCTTCTGCTAATAAAAGCTACTGGCTGATCCTGACCTTCATCATTCAATTGTGACAGTACAGCCCCTACCCCCAATTCAGATGCATCTGTTTGGACAATGAACTTCTTGGAGTAATCAGGACTCTGTAGAATGGGAGCAGTGCACATGGCCTGCTTCAGGTCATCAAATGCCTTTTGACAGCTAACTGTCCACTGAACCTTTTGGGCATTTTCTTGGAAGTTAAGTCATTCAGGGGTGTCACTATTGATCCATACCCCTTGACAAATCTCCTATAGTACCCAGTCAGGCCTAAAAAGGCTCTCACCTGAGTCTGGGTAGTTGGAGCAGTCCAGTCCATGATGGTCTGGATCTTGCTCTGCAATGGTTGAACCTGGCCTCCACCCACAAGGTGGCCCAGGTACAAAACCTGACTCTGCCCTATCTGGCACTTTGTGGCCTTGATAGTTAGGCCTGCTTTCTGCAGGGCCTGCAAAATATTTCTGAGGTGGACCAGGTGATCCTCCCAGGTGGAGCTAAAGACAGCAATATCATCTAGATATGCTGCACTATAGGCTTCCAGACCTGTAAGGACTGTATTCACCAACCTCTGAAAAGTGGCAGGTGCATTCTTCAGACCAAAGGGCATTACCACAAATTGATAATGCCCACTAGGGGTTGAGAATGCTGTCTTTGGCTTTGCATCATCAGCTAGTCTGATCTGCCAATAGCCAGCTGTCAGGTCAAATGTGCTTAGATACTTGGCTGAGGCCAAAGTGTCTATTAGCTCATCTGCCCTTGGTATTGGATGGGCATCAGTCCTAGTGACTGCATTGAGACCCCTGTAGTCCACACAAAACCTCATCTCTCTTTTCCCACCACTGGTGTGAGGTTTTGGCACAAGGACCACTGGACTAGCCCAAGGGCTATCTGAGGGTTCAATAACTCCCAAATCCAACATTTTCTGGACTTCTGTCCTGATACAGTCCCTGACATGGTCAGGTTGCCTATAAATCTTATTTTTAATAGGCAGACTGTCCCCAGTGTCCACTTCATGAGTGCACCAGGTGGTCTGACTTGGAGTCAGAGAGAACATATGTCTGTACTGATTGAGCACTTGTCTACAATCAGTTTGCTGCTGAGCAGTGAGGCTGCCTGCCAAGGCTACACCATCCACTGACACATCATCAGGGTTCTGTGAGAGCAGGTCAGGGAGTGGGTCACTCTCTTCCTCCTGTCCCTCATCAGTAGCCATGAGCAAGCCCATGTCTGCCCTGTCCACATATGGTTTCAGTCTGTTGACATGGAGAACCCTGTGGGGACTCCTGGGTGTTCCTAGGTCTACTAAATAGGTAACCTCACCCTTCCGTTCAACAATGGTATGAGGTCCACTCCATTTGTCTTGGAGAGCTGCTGGGGCCACTGGCTCCAACACCCACACCTTCTGTCCTGGCTGGTAAACAGTCAGTACAGCCTTTTGGTCATGCCAGGCTTTTTGCAGTTCCTGGCTAGCCTCAATGTTTTTAGTTGCCTTTTTCATGTATTCAGCCATCCTGGAGCGGAGACCAAGTACATAGTCCCCTATGTCATGCTTTGGGGGCTTGAGAGGTAACTCCCATCCTTCCTTTACCAAGCACAATGGACCCCTGACATGGTGACCAAACAAAAGTTCAAAAGGGCTGTAGCCAACCCCCTTTTGAGGCACCTCCCTGTATGGAAATAAAAGGCAGGGCAAGAGTATGTCCCATCTTCGCCTGAGCTTTTCTGGGAGCCCTTTAATCATGCCCTTTAAGGTTTTGTTGAATCTCTCAACTAAACCATTGCATTGTGGGTGATAGGGTGTGGTGAACTTGTAAGTCACTCCACACTCCTTCCACATTGCCTTCAAGTATCCAGACATAAAGTTTGGATCTCTGTCTGATACAACCTCCTTAGGGAAGCCCACTCTTGAGAAAATTCCCAGGAGGGCCCTTGCCACCACAGGTGCTGTAGTGGTCCTAAGGGGAAAAGCCTCTGGGTACCTGGTGGCATGATCCACTACCACCAGGATAAACCTGTGCCCAGATGCTGTTTGGGGATCCATGGGACCAACAATGTCAATCCCCACCCTTTCAAAGGGAACCCCCACCACAGGTAGTGGTATCAGGGGGGCCTTTGTAGTGCCACCTGCCTTGCCACTGGCCTGGCAGGTTACACAGGAGCGACAAAACTCCTTGGTGTTTTCAGATATGTGGGGCCAGTGAAAGTGAGGGACAATTCTGTCCCAAGTCTTGTTCTGGCCCAGGTGACCTGCTAAGGGAATGTCATGGGCTAGGGTCAATAGGAAGCCCCTGAACTTCAGAGGTATAACCAACCTCCTGGTGGCACCAGGCTTGGGGTCTCTACACTCTGAGTACAAGAGTCCATCATCCCAATACACTGTATGGGGACCACTAGCTTTCCCAGCAGCCTCAGCAGCAGCTTGCTGTCTGAGGGGTTCAAGAGAGGGGAAGCTCTGCTGCTCCTGGCTCAGATCTGCCCTGGAAGGGCCCCCTGTCCCCAAGAACTCAACCTGGTCAGGTTCAAGCTCCTCTGGGACAGTTCCTTCCTCAGGACTGAGATCATCCCCCTCAAGAGACTGATCTTCCTTCTGAGCCAAGGGGGAAGGCACTGTCTTTACCCTACTACTCCTCCTCTTGGATGGCACTTGGTCCATTATTTCAGAATCCAATACCTGTTCAGTGTTAGACATTTGGCTCTGTGACCTGGTCACAGCAAACACATCTGCAGGGATCCCCAGCATTTCTGCATGGGTCCTGAGCTCCACTTCTGCCCAAGCTGAAGTTTCCAGATGATTGCCAAGCAAGCATTCCACTGGTAGGTTTGCACTCACCACAACCTTCTTAAGGCCAGTTACCCCTCCCCAGGAGAAGTTAACAACTGCCAGAGTATGGTCTGTTCTGACATTGCTAGCATTGGTCACTTGGTACATTTCACCAAGTATAATCTGCCCAGGATCCACAAGGTCTTGTGTCACCATGGTGACACTTGCCCCTGTGTCCTTAAATGCCAAAGCCTCTTTTCCATTGATTAAGGGCTGTTGCCTGTACTTGCCCAGATTACTGGGACTCACAGAGGAGGTCACATCCATGCCTCCATCACAGACTAGGACAGCCTGAATGAGTTCTCTGACTATGTCAGAGCTCATCTCCTTACCCAGGGTCAACCCTACTAAACCCTTGGCCTGTGTACTCCCACCACCAATTGTAACTGCACTAGGGGGAACAGGTGCCTTAGGGGCATTGGTGGGGGCTGGAATAGAGTCTTTGGACTTGGTGCAATCACTGGCCCAGTGTGTCTTTTGCTTACAGACTTTGCACCATGGTTTCTTTTGGCCTTTTCCCTTGTTAAACTGTGAATCTACCCTGAAGAAGATTTTTGGGGGCCTTGTGAAGACTTCTGGTCTTTACCCTTCTCCCCACCCTTATCAGAGTTCTTAGAATCTTGCTTCTTTGGGTCACCACCTTGGTTCTGTACCTTCTGCCTCACCCTGGTTCTAACCCATTTGTCTGCCTTCTTTCCCAATTCTTGGGGAGAGGTCAGATCAGAGTCAACCAGGTACTGATGCAACAGCTGATTTTGACAGTTATTAAGAATCTGCTCCCTCATGATAAGATTGTACAATCCTGTGAAGTCACATACCTTACTGCCCAATAACCAACCTTCCAGAGCCTTAGCAGAACAATCCGCATAGTCTACCCAGTCTTGAGTCTGTGCTTTTTGGGTATCTCTGAACTTTAACCTGTATTGTTCAGTTGTTAGGCCAAACCCATCAATCAGAGCACTCTTCAAGACTTTGTAATTGTCAGCATCCTCTTCTCTTACAGTGAGGAGCTTGTCTCTACCTTTGTCTGCAAAGGAGAGCCACAAGATTGCTGCCCACTGCTCCTGAGGGACCCTCTGTACTTTACAGGCCCTCTCCAGTGCAGTTATCCATTTGTGGATGTCATCCCCACTCTGGTAGGGAGGGACAATCTTGCTCAGGTTTCTATGGTCATAAGACCTTTCCCTATCTCTGGGGAAATTGCTGCCACCATGGGACTCTAGTCCCATCTTTTTCTTTGCTTTTCAAGCTCTAGGGACTCCCTGTCTATAGCCAACTGCTCTCTTCTGAGTCTCAACTGAGCTTCTCCATATCTGAGCAGTCTCTCTTTCCTTTCATGAGAGGATTCCCTCCTATGAGAGGAAACAGAGGTCCCTATTGAGGTGTCAGAGTGGTTAGACTCCTGAGAAGGAGATCTAGGCCTTCTGGGCACACTCACAATTCTTCCTGGGGGACAAAGGGGAGGTCATTCTGATCCTCCTCCTCATCCACAGGAGGAATTGGGTTTTCCAGGTCAAGGTCATTTTCACCTTCCTGGCCAGTTTCAGAGGGGGGGTCCTGGGTGTTTTCACCCCTGGCCCCTTCCTCATCTTCTGCCCCACCCTGTCCGCCTACCCCTTCAGACCCTAGGGGTCTGCTGAGATCATCTGACAGTAGCACCTCCCTGAGGTGTTGGGTGCTGGCACTTTTGCCTGTCTTCACCTTCCTAGTATTGCACAATGCTCTCAATTCCAAGAATGGGAGATTATCATAATTGGAGGGAAGAAGCCCACTGGCTTCTGGCAAGGACTCACTGGGTCCTGGCTTTAAAGACATTACTAGTGAGGTGTGGTGTATGCACTACCTACTCTAGTGTGGCCTACTAAACTCTCTTGAGTTGTAGAAAGGGTGTGCTATCCCTTAACACACAACTCTAAGTTCAGTAGATCTTACTGTATACTAAGCTTGTTATGATATGTACCTAAGGTACCCTTAGTGGTTTTCAGTTGATCAATTCAATTGAGATTATCTGGTAAAACAATAGCAAGCTGGAATCCCACACGCTGCACACCAATGTGAGAAGTTGGCCTGGTATATGCTGTCCACTATTTATAGTGGGCACCTTGCACCAGTCCAAACAACCCCTTATTGGAGATAGGTTAAAGACAACCTTTATTGAAAGCTATCCTAGTGGTAGCTATGGAGAGCAGCCTTCAGGCTAAGTCTTGAAGGAATGTAAAGCAGCTTGTTTTACCAGTCTATAATCTCTTGAGTGACCAAATGAAAGAGGACCACACCAGGTATATATTCAAAATATATGTATTTATTGCTAAACACACCCCTCTAGTCTCTTTATGAGGCTAGAGTTCGAAGTACATAAGTTATAAGTTAGTTATCAACAGTAATAGCACAATTACAGGTTTGAGCCCTAGGGGCGTACCAAACCATATACCAATAAAGTGGTATAAGAACCACGACTGAGCTAGACACAAGGCCTAGAGCCTGTAGAAGTGCTTGGCCATCAAGGAACCACCCAAGGTAGTGACACAGGGGACCCACGGGGGACGCGTGCAGTGTGAGAACACAGCCGCGAGCCGCCGTTGACTTCTAAGGGGAATGTCGCTGATGGAGTTTTAAAGAAAAGGGACACTTAGAGGAGGACTTGGAGCAAACCCCTTTAGACCTAGGTTGTTCTAGAGTCTATACCCATGGGAGCACCGGAGTACTCGAGTTTCCTCACCCAGGGAAGCCGGGTGCATAGGTGTCTATCGGGGTCGGGTTTCGTCGTCGCTTTCAATGGCGATCTGCTGCAAAGTGCTGCTGGCGGCCAAGTCGAAAGTGTTCGGGTGGATCCAAAGGTGGATCGAAGATCTGAAGAACATGAAAGCAGAGGGGACAGAGTCTGGGTCACTAGCCAGTGACCAGGAAGGCGATGAGCAGATGCCCACCGATGTTGGGTGCTTCAGGTAGGTTGACAGTTGTCTTGACTCTTCAGCCACAAGGTCCAGGAGGCGTCGACGATAACCAGGAGCTGGATTCGAGCTGTCCCGTGACGTCTGTCGATTGCAGGCATGTCGACGACTGGATTGGACCCAACAAGCCTTGGCAACGGCAAGTCTTGTGGAAATAGAAGAAGGACAGTGGTGCAGACCAGCAAGATCTGAGGTACTCACCCAGCGAGGGTATGTCAGGGCACGCCTGGAGCAACCAGGAAAGCCCAAGCAGAAGAAGAGTTGCCTTCGGGAGGGCCCACTAGCCAATGGACTAGCGACCGCAAAGGAGCCTTGAGTGGACGCACTTAGAGCTGGCTCACAGGACACTCGTGGAGTGGAGGCCAGTGATCTTCGGTGCAGTCGGTGCTGCAGGCAGGGGCTACTAGGAGCCCAAAGCACAACTTCGTGGGAGACCAGCAAGAGGATGCACTTGCAAATGTGCTTGGTGCCCAGGGGTCACGGTTCCACGTTACCCACGACAGCTACGGACCTCAGCTTTGCTGAGGACTCAGGGCAGCCTCGGGAAAGTCTGCCAATCCACCTGTGGTGTTGCAAAGACTTCGGCGTCCGGTGGCAGCTTCAGCGATGCAGACAGGACAATTGCTTCTTAGGTGCCTGCCAAGCAGGGGAGTCACTCCTTGACCCCAAGGGAGATTCTTCAGTCCTCTAATCTTGAAGTAGAGTGTCGAAGGTCCAGGATTCTGTATCAGAGTTTCATCCAGGTAAATCTAAAGTCCTAAGGACTGGGGTCCCATACTTATACCAAGTTAGGGGGTTGGACATACTCTGGGGACCCACCTATGGGAGGGTCAGGGCAGTGGGGTGGTTACACCCCTTTCCCTTTGTCCAGTTTCGTGCCAGAGCAGGGGCTGGAAGCCCCTGAGCTGGTTTGAACTGTGGTATGCACAGGGACACCAAATGTGCCCCCAGTGCAGGACTTCAAAGCACCAGAGAGTGCTCCCGCCCAGCCCCAATACACATCATCCTGTCTGGGGAGGTGGTTACACCTCCCTGGGACAGGAAACCTATTGTCCAGGCCTCCCCTGCCGGAGTTTCAGTCAGCAGCAGGAGGCCAGACCTGTGTCTGTGGCAGCGGCATCCATTTTGTGATGCCAGGGCTCTGGAAAGAAGTTACCGGGTATGCCGGTGGGTACATGTCTCTCCCTCTAGAAGGGTGGAATGCTACCCCCGCCACCAGAACTGGCGGGGGGTAGTATTCCAAGATGTTTGACACCAAACACGACATGTTTTGGTGCAGCCAGTCCAAATTTAGCATTCTACCGCGAGGATATAATGCACTAAAGAGTATATGGTCAGGCTGCACTACAAACAGCATCAGAGAAGGGTCTCCGACCACTGCAGAGGAGCTCTGCTCATGCAGGGGCACCCTCTCACTTAAGAACCAAGCACTCTGCCTTCAGGATTGATAAGGCCTGCCATAGGAGTGACTTATAGGTTTATATGTGTGCATATGCAGTGATATAGGTAACCTATATCACAGTAAGGGGTGCATGCACCACCTTACCTAGGCTGCAGTAGCAGACCTGTGGTGACATTTTGGATGGCCTTCCAGGGGTGGCACTATTCATGCTGCAGCCCCTGGTAGGCCTCTGAGGTACCTATGCCCTGGGTACATAGTATACCATATACTAGGGACTTATAAGGGCACTCCAGATTCCAATCATAGATGTGCCTAAGGCACATGGAAACCATTTTAGAGAGGAAGCAGCTGGGCTGGGGTTCTGATTAGCAGGGCCCCAGCCAGACTAAAGTCGAAAAACAGTGAAGCATCAGCAAAAAGTGGGGGTACCCATGTGAAGCAGATCCTACTCTCCTACAGACGAGTGCAGAAAGATAACAGGGGTGCAGAAAGAAGCAAGAGAGGTACAGAAAGAGGCAAAAGAAGTGCACAAAGAAGCAACAGAGGTGCAGATGGAGGCAGCAGAACTGCAGAAAAAGAGGCAAGAAAGTTGCAGAAACAGGCAAAAGAGGTGCAGAAAGAGAGAACAGGGGTGCAGACAGAGGCAAGAGAGGTGCAGGAAGTGGGAAGAGGGGTGCAGAAAGGGGCAAGAGTGGTGCAGAAATTTGCAAGAGAGGTGCAGAAAGAAGCAAGAGCAGTGCAAAAGAACCAACAGAAGTGCAGAAAGAGGAAATAGGGGTGCAGAAAGAGGCAAGAGAAGTGCATATAGAAGGCACGGAGGTGCACAAAGAGGCAAGAGGAGTGCAGAAAGAGGCAGGAGGGGTGCAGAAAGAATGAAGAGTAGTGCAGAAAGAAGCAGCAGAGGTGCAGAAAGAGGCAAGAGGGGTGCAGAAAGAGGAGAGAGAAGTGCAGAAAGAAGCAAAAGAGGTGCAAAAAAAGCAAGAGGGGTGCAGAAAGAGGCACAAGCAGTGCAGAAATAACAAAGAGATGTGTAGAAAGAGGCAAGAGAGGTGCAAAAAGAGGCAAGAGATGTGCAGAAAAAGGGAAGAAGGGTGCAGAAAGAAGCAAGAGCAGTGCAGAAAGAACCAACAGAGGTGCAGAAAGAGGCAAGAGTGGTGCAAAAAGAGGAGAGAGAAGTGCAGAAAGAAGCAAAAGAGGTGCAGAAAAAGGCAAGAGGGGTGCAGAAAAAGGCAAGAGCAGTGCAGAAAGAACAAAGAGATGTGCAGAAAGAGGAATGAGAGGTGCAGAAAGAGGCAAGAGATGTACAAAAAAAGGGATGAAGGGTGTGAGAAGTTGGCCTGGTATATGCTGTCCACTAATTATAGTGGGCACCTTGCACCAGTCCAAACAACCCCTTATTGGAGATAGGTTAAAGACAACCTTTATTGAAAGCTATCCTAGTGGTAGCTATGGAGAGCAGCCTTCAGGCTAAGTCTTGAAGGAATGTAAAGCAGCTTGTTTTACCAGTCTATAATCTCTTGAGTGACCAAATGAAAGAGCACCACACCAGGTATATATTCAAAATATATGTATTTATTACTAAACACACCCCTCTAGTCTCTTTATGAGGCTAGAGTTCGAAGTACATAAGTTATAAGTTATTTAAACACAGTAATAGCACAAATACACGTTTGGGCCCTAGTGGCGTACCAAACCATATACCAATAAAGTGGTATAAGAACCACGACTGAGCTAGACACTAGGCCTAGAGCCTCTAGAAGTGCTTGGACCACAAGGAACCACCCAAGGTAGTGACACAGGGGACCCACGGGGGACACGTGCAGTGTAGGAACACAGCCGCGAATCGCCGTTAACTTCTATGGAGAAAGTCGCGGTTTGGAATTTAAAGAAAAGGGACACTTAAAGAAGGACTTGGAGCAAACCCTTTGAGAACTAGGTTGTTCTAGAGTCTCTACCCACGGGAGCACCGGTGTACTCATGTTACCTCACCCAGGGAAGCCGGGTGCATAGGTGCCTTTCGGGGTCGGGTTTCGTCGTCGATTTGAATGGCGATCTGCTGCAAAGTGCTGCTGGCGACCAAGTGAAAGTGTCTGGGTGGATCCAAGGATGGATCGGAGATCTGAAGAACCTGAAAGCAGAGGGGACAGAGTCTGGGTCCCTAGCCAGTGACCAGGAAGGCGATGAGCAGATGCCCACCGATGTCGAGTGCTTCAGGTAGGTTGACGGTTGTCTTGACTCTTCAGCCACGAGGTCCAGGAGGCGTTGTTGGCAACCAGGAGCAGGATTCGGGCTGGTACACAATGTCTGTTGAGTGCTGAGGTGTCGGCGACTGGATTGGACCCAAAAAGCCTTGGCAACGGCAAGTCTTGATGAAGATGAAGATTGACGATTGTGCAGACCAGCAAGGTCTGAGGAACTCACCCAGCAAGGGTAAGTGAGGGCAAGCGTGGAGCAACCAGTGAGCCTAAGTAGAAAAAGATTGGCCTTCGTGAAGGGCTACTAGCCAACGGGCTAGCGTCCGCGAAGGAGCCTTGAGACGGTGCACGTGGAGCTGGCTCACAGGACACTCGTGGAGTGGAGGCCAGTGATCTTCGGTGCAGATGGGGCTAGTCGGAGCCCAAAGCACGACTTCGTGGGAGACCCAGAAGAGGATGCACTTGCAAATGCGTGCGGTGTCCAGGGGTCATGGTTCCACGTTACCCACGACAGCTACGGGCCTCAGCTTTGCTGGGGACTCAGGGCAGCCTCGGGGAAGTCTGGAAATCCACCTCTGGTGATGCAAAGACTTCGGCGTCCGATGGGAGCTTCAGCGATGCAGACCGGACAATTGCTTCTTTGGTGCCTGCCAAGCAGGGGAGTCACTCCTTGACCCCAAGGGAGATTCTTCAGTCCTCTAATCTTGTAGTAGAGCGTCGAAGGTCCAGGATTCTGTGTCAGAGTTTCGTCCAGGGATAATCTAAAGTCCTAAGGACTGGGGTCCCATACTTATACTAAGTTTAGGGGTTGGACTTACTCTGTGGTCCCACCTATGGGTGGGTCAGGGCAGAGGGGTGGCTACACCCCTTTCCCTTTGTCCAGTTCGCACCAAAGCAGGGGCTGGAAGCCCCTGATCCGGTTTGAACTGGGGTATGCACAGGGACACCAAATGTGCCCCCAGTGCAGGACTTCAAAGCACCCGAGTGCTCCCGCCCAGCCCCAATACACACTATCCTGTCTGGGGAGGTGGTCACACCTCCCTGGGACAGGAAACCTATTGTCCAGGCCTCCCCTGCCGGAGTTTCGGTCAGCAGCAGGAGGCCAGACTCGTGTCTGTGGCAGCGGCATCCATTTTGTGATGCCAGGGCTTGGAAAGTCAGTACCGGGCATACCGGTGTGTACATGTCTTTCCCTCTAGAAGGGTGGAATGCTACCCCCGCCGCCAGAACTGGCGGGGGGTAGTATTCCAAGATGTTTGACACCAAACACGACATGTTTCCGTGCAGCCATCCCAAAGTTAGCATTTAACGCGAGGTTATAATGCGCTTAAGAGTATATGGTCAGGCTGCACTACAAACAGCATCAGAGAAGGGTCTCTGAACGCTGCAGAGGGGCCCTGCTCATGCAGGGGCACCCTCTCACATAGGAACCACGCACTCTGCCTTCAGGATTGATAAGGCCTGCCATAGGAGTGACTTATAGGTTTATATGTGTGTATGTATATAGTGATATAGGTAGCCTATATCACAGTAAGGGGTGCATGCACCACCTTACCCAGGCTGCAGTAGCAGACCTGTGGTGTCAGTTTGGATGGCCTTCCAGGGGTGGCACAATACATGCTGCAGCCCCTGGTAGGCCTCTGAGGTACCTATGCCCTGGGTACATAGTATACCATATACTAGGGACTTATAAGGGCACTCCAGATTCCAATCAGAGATGTGCCTAAGGCACATGGAAACCATTTTAGAGAGGAAGCAGCTAGGCTGGGGTTCTGATTAGCAGGGCCCCAGCCAGACTAAGGTCGAAAAACAGTGAAGTATCAGCAAAAAGTGGGGGTACCCATGTGAAGCAGATCCTACTCTCCTACACAACCCCCCCAAACGTAGGGACATTAAACTAACCTTGCCCAGTTAAGTCTTCATGTTCTAAGTGGAAGTACCTAGAGAGTCCATCTGCATTGGCATGGTTACTCCCAGGTCTATGTTCCACTGTGAAGTCCATCCCCTGTAGGGAAATGGACCACCTAAGCAGTTTGGGGTTTTCACCCTTCATTTGTTTTAGCCATAAGAGGGGCTTATGGTCTGTTTGAACAAGGAAGTGAGTACCAAACAAGTATGGCCTCAACTTCTTCAGAGCCCAGACCACAGCAAAGGCCTCCCTCTCAATGGCTGACCAACGTTTCTCTCTAGGGGTCAGCCTTCTGCTAATGAAAGCTACTGGCTGATCCTGACCTTCTTCATTCAATTGTGACAGTACAGCCCCTACCCCCAATTCAGATGCATCAGTTTGAACAATGAACTTCTTGGAGTAATCAGGACTCTGTAGAATGGGAGCAGTGCACATGGCCTGCTTCAGGTCATCAAATGCCTTTTGACAGCTAACTGTCCACTGAACCTTTTTGGGCATTTTCTTGGAAGTTAAGTCATTCAGGGGTGTCACTATTGATCCATACCCCTTGACAAATCTCCTATAGTACCCAGTCAGGCCTAAGAAGGCTCTCACCTGAGTCTGGGTAGTTGGAGCAGTCCAGTCCATGATGGTCTGGATCTTGCTCTGCAAGGGTTGAACCTGGCCTCCACCCACAAGGTGGCCCAGGTACACAACCTGACTCTGCCCTATCTGGCACTTGGTGGCCTTGATAGTCAGGCCTGCTTTCTGCAGGGCCTGTAAAACATTTCTGAGGTGGACCAGGTGATCCTCCCAGGTGGAGCTAAAGACAGCAATATCATCTAGATATGCTGCACTATAGGCTTCCAGACCTGTAAGGACTGTATTCACCAACCTCTGAAAAGTGGCAGGTGCATTCTTCAGACCAAAGGGCATCACCACAAATTGATAATGCCCACTAGGGGTTGAGAATGCTGTTTTTGGCTTTGCATCATCAGCTAGTCTGATCTGCCAGTAGCCAGCTGTCAGGTCAAATGTGCTTAGATACTTGGCTGATGCCAAAGTGTCTATTAGCTCATCTGCCCTAGGTATTGGATGGGCATCAGTCCTAGTGACTGCATTGAGACCCCTGTAGTCCACACAAAACCTCATCTCTCTTTTCCCACCACTGGTGTGAGGTTTTGGCACAAGGACCACTGGACTAGCCCAAGGGCTATCTGAGGGTTCAATAACTCCCAAATCCAACATTTTCTGGACTTCTGTCCTGATACAGTCCCTGACATGGTCAGGTTGCCTATAAATCTTATTTTTAATAGGCAGACTGTCCCCAGTGTCCACTTCATGAGTGCACCAGGTGGTCTGACTTGGAGTCAGTGAGAACATGTGTCTGAACTGATTGAGCACCTGTCTACAATCAGTTTGCTGCTGGGTAGTGAGGCTGCCTGCCAAGGCTACACCATCCACTGACCCATCATCAGGGTTCTGTGAGAGCAGGTCAGGGAGTGGGTCACTCTCTTCCTCCTGTCCCTCATCAGTAGCCATGAGCAAGCCCATGTCTGCCCTGTCCACATATGGTTTTAACCTGTTGACATGGAGAACCCTGTGGGGACTCCTGGGTGTTCCTAGGTCTACTAAGTAGGTAACCTCACCCTTCTGTTCAACAATGGTATGGGGTCCACTCCATTTGTCTTGGAGAGCTGCTGGGGCCACTGGCTCCAACACCCACACCTTCTGTCCTGGCTGATAAACAGTCAGTACAGCCTTTTGGTCATGCCAGGCCTTTTGAAGTTCCTGGCTAGCCTCAAGGTTTTTAGTTGCCTTTTTCATATACTCAGCCATCCGGGAGCGGAGACCAAGTACGTAGTCCACTATGTCTTGCTTTGGGGGCTTGAGAGGTAACTCCCATCCTTCCTTCACCAAGCACAGTGGACCCCTGACAGGGTGACCAAACAAAAGTTCAAAAGGGCTGTAGCCAACCCCTTTTGAGGCACCTCCCTGTATGCAAATAAAAGGCAGGGCAAGAGTATGTCCCATCTTCGCCTAAGCTTTTCTGGGAGCCCTTTAATCATGCCCTTCAAGGTTTTGTTGAATCTCTCAACTAAACCATTGCATTGTGGGTGATAGGGTGTGGTGAACTTGTAAGTCACTCCACACTCCTTCCACATTGCTTTTAAGTATCCAGACATAAAGTTAGCACCCCTGTCTGATACAACCTCCTTAGGAAAGCCCACTCTTGAGAAAATTCCCAGGAGGGCCCTTGCCACCACAGGTGCTGTAGTGGTCCTAAGGGGAATAGCCTCTGGGTACCTGGTGGCATGATCCACTACCACCAGGATAAACCTGTGCCCAGATGCTGTTTGGGGATCCATGGGACCAACAATGTCAATCCCCACCCTTTCAAAGGGAACCCCCACCACAGGTAGTGGTATCAGGGGGCCTTTGTAGTGCCACCTGCCTTGCCACTGGCCTGGCAGGTTACACAGGAGCGACAAAACTCCTTGGTGTCTTCAGACATGTGGGGCCAGTGAAAGTGAGGGACAATTCTGTCCCAAGTCTTGTTCTGGCCCAGGTGACCTGCTAAGGGAATATCATGGGCTAGGGTCAATAGGAAGCCCCTGAACTTCAGAGGTATAACCAACCTCCTGGTAGCACCAGGCTTGGGGTCTCTACACTCTGAGTACAAGAGTCCATCATCCCAATACACAGTATGGGGACCACTAGCTTTCCCAGCAGCCTCAGCAGCAGCTTGCTGTCTGAGGGGTTCAAGAGAGGGGCAGCTCTGCTGCTCCTGGCTCAGATCTGCCCTGGAAGGTCCCCCTGTCCCCAAGAACTCAACCTGTTCAGGTTCAAGCTCCTCTGGGACAGTTCCTTCCTCAGGACTGAGATCATCCCCCTCAAGGGACTGATCTTCCTTCTGAGCCAAGGGGGAAGGCACTGCCTTTACCCTACTACTCCTCTTCTTGGAAGGCACTTGGTCCATTATTCCAGAATCCAAGGCCTGTTCAGTGCTAGACATTTTGGCTTGTGACCTGGTCACAGCAAACACATCTGCAGGGATCCCCAGCATTTCTGCATGGGTCCTGAGCTCCACTTCTGCCCAAGCTGAAGTTTCTAAGTCATTGCCAAGCAAGCATTCGACTGGTAGGTCTGCACTTACCACAACCTTCTTAAGGCCAGTTACCCCTCCCCAGGAGAAGTTAACAACTGCCAGAGTATGGTCTGTTCTGACATTGCTAGCATTGGTCACTTGGTACATCTCACCAAGTATAACTTGCCCAGGATTCACAAGGTCTTGTGTCACCATGGTGACACTTGCCCCTGTGTCCCTAAATGCCAAAGCCTCTCGTCCATTGATTAAAGGCTGTTGTCTGTACTTGCCCAGATTACTGGGACTCATAGAGGAGGTCATATCCATGCCTCCATCACAGACTAGGACAGCCTGAGTGAGTTCTCTGACTAGGTCAGAGCCCATCTCAGTACCCAGGGTCAACCCTACTAAACCCTTGGCTGTAGTACTCCCACCACCAACTGTAACTGCACTAGGGGAGCAGGTGCCTTAGGGGCATTGGTGGGGGCTGGAGTCGAGTCTTTGGACTTGGTGCAATCACTGGTCCAGTGGGTCTTTTGCTTACAGACCTTGCACCATGGTTTTCTTTGGCCTTTCCCTTTGGTAGACTGTGAATCCCCACCTGAAGAAGATTTTTGGGGGCCTTGTGAAGACTTTTGATCTTTACCCTTCTCCCCACCCTTATCAGAGGTTTTCGAATCTTGCTTCTTAGGGTCACCACCTTGGTTCTGTACCTTCTGCTTCACCCTGGTTCTGACCCATTTTTCTGCCTTCTTTCCCAATTCTTGGGGAGAGGTCAGATCAGAGTCTACCAGGTGCTGATGCAACAGCTGATTTTGACAGTTATTAAGAAACTGCTCCCTCATTATCAGATTGTACAATCCTGTGAAGTCACATACCTTACTGCCCAATAACCAACCTTCCAGAGCCTTGGCAGAACAATCAACAAAGTCTACCCAGTCTTGAGTCTGTGCTTTTTGGGTATCCCTGAACTTTAACCTGTATTGTTCAGTGGTTAGGCCAAACCCATCAATTAGAGCACTCTTCAAGACTTTGTAATTATCAGCATCCTCCTCTCTAACAGTGAGGAGCTTGTCTCTACCTTTGTCTGCAAAGGAGAGCCACAAGATTGCTGCCCACTGCTCCTGAGGGACCCTCTGTACTTTACAGGCCCTCTCTAGAGCAGTTATCCATTTGTGGATGTCATCCCCACTCTGGTAGGGAGGGACAATCTTGCTCAGGTTTCTATGGTCATAAGACCTTTCCCTATCTTTGGGGAAACTGCTGCCACCATGGGACTCTAGTCCCAACTTTTGTCTCTCTCTATAGAGATCTAGGGACTCCCTGTCTATAGCCAATTGCTGTTTCCTGAGTTCAAGCTGAGTTTGCTCATATTGAATCAGTCTCTTTCTTCTCTCATGAGAGGATTCCCTCCTATGAGAGGAGACAGAGGACCCTATTGAGGTGTCAGAGTGGTTAGACTCCTGAGAAGGAGACCTAGACCTTCTGGGCACACTCAGAACTCTTCCTGGGGGACAAAGGGGAGGTCAGTCTGATCCTCTCCCTCCTCCTCCTCCACAGGAGGAATTGGATTCTCCAGGACAAGGTCATTTTCACCTTCCTGGCCAGTTTCAGAGGGGGGTCCTGGGTTTCTTCACCCCTGGCCCCTCCCTCATCTTCTGCCCCACCCTCTTTGCCTACCCCTTCAGACCCTAGGGGCCTGCTGAGATCATCAGCTAGTAACACCTCCCTGAGGTGTTGGGTGCTGGCACTTTTGCCTGCCTTCAACTTCCTAGTATTGCATAATGCTCTCAATTCCAAGAATGGGAGTTTATCATACTTGGAGGGAAGAAGCCCACTGGCTTCTGGCAAGGACTCACTGGGTCCTGGCTTTGAAGACATTACTAGTGAGGTGTGGTGTATGCACTACCTACTCTAGTGTGGCCTACTAAACTCTCTTGAGTTGTAGAAAGGGTGTGCTGTCCCTTAACACACAACTCTAAGTTCAGTAGAACTTACTGTATACTAAGCTTAATTTATATGTACCTTAGGTACCTTTAGTGGTTTTCAGTTGATCAATTCAATTGAGATTATCTGGTAAAACAATAGCAAGCTGGAATCCCACACGCTGCACACCAATGTGAGAAGTTGGCCTGGTATATGCTGTCCACTAATTATAGTGGGCACCTTGCACCAGTCCAAACAACCCCTTATTGGAGATAGGTTAAAGACAACCTTTATTGAAAGCTATCCTAGTGGTAGCTATGGAGAGCAGCCTTCAGGCTAAGTCTTGAAGGAATGTAAAGCAGCTTGTTTTACCAGTCTATAATCTCTTGAGTGACCAAATGAAAGAGCACCACACCAGGTATATATTCAAAATATATGTATTTATTACTAAACACACCCCTCTAGTCTCTTTATGAGGCTAGAGTTCGAAGTACATAAGTTATAAGTTATTTAAACACAGTAATAGTACAAATACACGTTTGGGCCCTAGGGGCGTACCAAACCATATACCAATAAAGTGGTATAAGAACCACGACTGAGCTAGACACTAGGCCTAGAGCCTCTAGAAGTGCTTGGACCACAAGGAACCACCCAAGGTAGTGACACAGGGGACCCACGGGGGACGCGTGCAGCAAAGGAACACAGCCGCGAATCGCCGTTAACTTCTAGGGAGAAAGTAGCGGTTTGGAATTTAAAGAAAAGGGACACTTAAAGAAGGACTTGGAGCAAACCCTTTGAGAACTACGTCGTTCTAGAGTCTCTACCCACGGGAGCACCGGAGTACTCGTGTTACCTCACCCTGGGAAGCCGGGTGCATAGGTGCCTTTCGGGGTCGGGTTTCGTCGTCGATTTGAATGGCGATCTGCTGCAAAGTGCTGCTGGCGACCAAGTGAAAAGTGTCCGGGTGGATCCAAGGATGGATCGGAGATCTGAAGAACCTGAAAGCAGAGGGGACAGAGTCTGAGTCACTAGCCAGTGACCAGGAAGGCGATGAGCAGATGCCCACCGATGATGAGTGCTTCAGGTAGGTTAATGGTCATCTTGACTCTTCAGCCACGAGGTCCAGGAGCCGTTGTCGGCGACCAGGAGCAGGATTCGGGCTGGGACACGATGTCTGTCGAGTGCTGAGGTGTCGGCGACCGGATTGGACCCAACAAGCCTTGGCAATGGCAAGTCACAATAAAGATGAAGATTGACGATTGTGCAGACCAGCAAGGTCTGAGGAACTCACCCAGCAAAGGTAAGTGAGGGCCAGCGTGGATCAACCAGGGAGCCTAAGTAGAACAAGATTGGCCTTCGTGAAGGGCTACTAGCCAACGGGCTAGCGACCGCGAAGGAGCCTCAATATGGTGCACGTGGAGCTGGCTCACAGGACACTCGTGGAGTGGAGGCCAGTGATCTTCAGTGCAGTTAGTGCTGGAGGCTGGGGCTACTAGGAGCCCAAAGCACAACTTCGTGGGAGACCTAGAAGAGGATGCACTTGCAAATGCGTGCAGTGTCCAGGGGTCACGGTTCCACGTTACCCACGACAGCTACGGGCCTCAGCTTTGCTGGGGACTCAGGGCAGCCTCGAGGAAGTCTGGAAATCTACATCTGGTGATGCAAAGACTTCGGCGTCCGACGGGAGCTTCAGCGATGCAGACCGGACAATTGCTTCTTTGGTGCCTGCCAAGCAGGGGAGTCACTCCTTGACCCAAAGGGAGATTCTTCAGTCCTCTAATCTTGTAGTAGAGCATCAAAGGTCCAGGATTCTGTGTCAGAGTTTCGTCCAGGGATAATCTAAAGTCCTAAGGACTGGGGTCCCATACTTATACTAAGTTTAGGGGTTGGACTTACTCTGTGGTCCCACCTATGGGTGGGTCAGGGTAGAGGGGTGGCTACACCCCTTTCCCTTTGTCCAGTTCGTGCCAAAGCAGGGGCTGGAAGCCCCTGATCCGGTTTGAACTGGTGTATGCACAGGGACACCAATTGTGCCCCCAGGGCAGGACTTCAAAGCACCCGAGAGTGCTCCCGCCCAGCCCCAATACACACTATCCTGTCTGGGGAGGTGGTCACACCTCCCTGGGACAGGAAACCTATTGTCCAGGCCTCCCCTGCCGGAGTTTCGGTCAGCAGCAGGAGGCCAGACTCGTGTCTGTGGCAGCGGCATCCATTTTGTGATGACAGGGCTTGGAAAGTCAGTACCGGGCATACCGGTGTGTACATGTCTTTCCCTCTAGAAGGGTGGAATGCTACCCCCGCCGCCAGAACTGGCGGGGGGGGGGTAGTATTCCAAGATGTTTGACACCAAACACGACATGTTTCCGTGCAGCCATCCCAAAGTTAGCATTTAACGCGAGGTTATAATGCGCTTAAGAGTATATGGTCAGGCTGCACTACAAACAGCATCAGAGAAGGGTCTCCGAACGCTGCAGAGGGGCCCTGCTCATGCAGGGGCACCCTCTCACATAGGAACCACGCACTCTACCTTCAGGATTGATAAGGCCTGCCGTAGGAGTGACTTATAGGTTTATATGTGTGTATGTATATAGTGATATAGGTAGCCTATATCACAGTAAGGGGTGCATGCCCCACCTTACCCAGGCTGCAGTAGCAGACCTGTGGTGTCAGTTTGGATGGCCTTCCAGGGGTGGCACGATACATGCTGCAGCCCCTGGTAGGCCTCTGAGGTGCCTATGCCCTGGGTACATAGTATACCATATACTAGGGACTTATAAGGGCACTCCAGATTCCAATCAGAGATGTGCCTAAGGCACATGGAAACCATTTTAGAGAGGAAGCAGCTAGGCTGGGGTTCTGATTAGCAGGGCCCCAGCCAGACTAAGGTCGAAAAACAGTGAAGTATCAGCAAAAAGTGGGGGTACCCATGTGAAGCAGATCCTACTCTCCTACAAAGGGTGCAGAAAGAAGTGAGAGAAGTGAACAAAAAGGCAAGTGAGGTGCAGAAGGAGGCAAGAGAACAGCAGAAAGAGGCATAAGAGTTGCAGAAACATGCAAAAGGGGTGCAGAAAGAGGGTACAGGTGTGCAGACAGAGGCAAGAGAGGTGCAGAAAGAGTGAAGAGTGATACAGAAAGAGGCAAGAGGGATGCAGAAATTTGCAACAGAGGTGTAGAAAGAAGCAAGATCAGTGCAGGAAGAACCAACAGAGGTGCTGAAAGAGGGAAAGGGGTACAGAAAGAGGCAGGAAAAGTTCAGAAAGAAGCAAAAGAGGTACAGAAAGAGGCAAAAGAACTGCAGAAAAAGGCAAAAGAGGTGCAGAAAGAGTCAGGAGAGGTGCACAGGGGTCAGGGTGGCGGGCGATGTCACTAAAGGGACTGAAGTGTTGTTATTTGAAACTATTAGAGATAGATTCGGGTTAAATAATCGGCAGTTTTTTAAATATCTTCAAATAAGAGATTTTTTAGTTAAGAAAACTGGCGGTGCCTGTGGTTTCTCTGGGGTGAAGCTGATTGATGGATTACTTAAGGGCTCTTACACATTAGGGGATTTATAAAATGCTGAATGAACAAATAAGGGATGATTTAAATAAACACGTAGATCGATGGCAGGGTCTCTTACAGGTGGGATCAGGAGAAATAGAAGATTCATTACACCTGGCCCAGACAACATTTATTGCAGCTAATCTTCAGCTCCAGTGTTTTAAAACAAGGTTTAATCTCTATATCACACCTGCTAAAATCGCTAAATGGGGTCGGGTAGCTGGATCAGCTTGCCCCCGGTGTAGTTATCATGCGGCTGATATCATTCACATGTTTTCTGATTGCCCCGTGTTAAACGCCTTGAAACAGGATGTAAGTAACATTCTGGGAACTATGCTGGACCGTGAAATTGATCTATCTTCTAATTTGATTGTTCTAGGGGTTGGACACCCTGCATTTTCAAATCATAATCAGTCCTTTCTTTTTATTCGCTATGACAGTGTTTAGATTATGCTTGGCTACACACTGGCTTGATCCCACCCCTCCGTCTGCCCAACAGTGGTTAGGAAGACTGCTTGCGGTACACAGGATGGAGAGAGCTGTTTACTCCAGGAGAGGCCACAGAGTTAAAGCTAAAGGTCTAGCTATTTGGGCTCCCTTAATGAATTGGTCCCTGTCGTACAGTGAACAGGAATAGGATGGGAGCAATGGGATGGAGAGAGGGTTAATCTAACCGGTATACTATTTATTCGGATATGGAAAGAAAGATGAGCAAAAAAGGGAGAGCGGAGGGGAAGGGAAGGGAAGGAAGGCAGGGGAAGGAAGGGGAATAAAAAGAATGGGAATGTAATTTATGTTGAAATGTTTTGGGAAATGGTTATAGATATTTTTTTTCTTTTTTTCTCTTTTTTTTTGGCTGGATCCGCTGTGGGGTGGGAGGGTACGGTGAAGATTATTTATTTGAAATGTTGTTTTTATTTTGTTGTAAAAAGAAAATTGAATAAAGACCTATTTAAAAAAAAAAAAAAAAAAAAAAAGAGGCAAGAGGGGTGCAGAAATAAGCAAGAGAAGTGTAGAAAGAAGCAACATAGGTGCAGAAAAAGGCAAGAGGGGTGCAGAAAGAGGCAAGAGCAGTGCAGAAAGAACAAAGAGATGTGCAGAAAGAGGCAAGAGAGGTGCAGAAAGAGGCAAGAGATGTACAAAAAAAGGGATGGAGGGTGCAGAAAGAAGCGAGAGAAGTGAATAAAAAGGCAAGTGAGGTGTAGAAGGAGGCAAGAGAACAGCAGAAAGAGGCAGAAGAGTTGCAGACACATGCAAAAGGGGTGCAGAAAGAGGGTACAGGTGTGCATATAGAGGCAAGAGAGTTGCAGAAAGAGGGAAGAGGGGTACATAAAGAGGCAAGAGGGATGCAGAAATTTGCAACAGATGTGTAGAAAGAAGCAAGAGCAGTGCAGAAAGAACCAACAGAAGTGCAAAAAGAGGCAACAGGGGTGCAGAAAGAGGCAAGAAAAGTGCAGAAAGAAGGAACAGAGGTGCAAAAAGAGGCAAGAGTGTTGCATAAAGAGGCAGGAGGGGTGCAGAAAGAACAAAGAGTAGTGCAGAAAGAAGCAACAGAGGTGCAAAAAAGGGAAAGAGCGGAGCAGAAAGAGGCAAGAGCAGTGCAGAAAGAACAAAGAGATGTGTAGAAAGAGGCAAGAGAGGTGCAGTAAGAGGCAAGAGATGTGCAGAAAAAGGGAAGAAGGGTGCAGAAAGAAGCAAGAGCAGTGCAGAAAGAACCAACAGAGGTGCAGAAAGAGGCAAGAGGGGTGCAGAAAGAGGAGAGAGAAGTGCAGAAAGAAGCAAAAGAGGTGCAGAAAAAGGTAAGAGGGGTGCAGAAAGAGGCAAGAGCAGTGCAGAAAGAAGAAAGAGATGTGCAGAAAGAGGCAAGAGAGGTGCAGAAAGAGGCAAGAGATGTACAAAAAAAGGGATGAAGGGTGCAGAAAGAAGCGAGAGAAGTGAACAAAAAGGCAAGTGAGGTGTAGAAGGAGGCAAGAGAACAGCAGAAAGAGGCAGAAGAGTTGCAGAAACATGCAAAAGGGGTGCAGAAAGAGGGTACAGGTGTGCAGACAGAGGCAAGAGAGGTGCAGAAAGAAGGAAGAGGGGTACAGAAAGAGGCAAGAGGAATGCAGAAATTTGCAACAGAGGTGTAGAAAGAAGCAAGAGCAGTGCAGAAAGAACCAACAGAGGTGCAGAAAGAGGGAAAGGGGTACAGAAAGAGGAAGGAAAAGTTCAGAAAGAAACAAAAGAGGTACAGAAAGAGGCAAGAGAACTGCAGAAAAAGGCAAAAGAGCTGCAGAAAGAGTCAGGAGAGGTGCACAAAGAGGCAAAAGGGGTACAAAAAGAGGCAAGAGGGGTGCAGAAAGAAGCAAGAGAAGTGCAGCAAGAAGCAAACGAGGTGCAGAAAAAGGCAAGAGGGGTGCAGAAAGAGGCAAGAGCAGTGCAGAAAGAACAAAGAGATGTGCAGAAAGAGGCAAGAGAGGTGCTTAAAGAGGCAAGAGATGTACATAAAAGGGATGAAGGGTGCAGAAAGAAGTGAGAGAAGTGAACAAAAAGGCAAGTCAGGTGAAGAAGCAGGCAAGAGAACTGCAGAAAGAGGCAGAAGAGTTGCAGAAACATGCAACAGGGGTGCAGAAAGAGGGTACAGGTGTGCAGACAGAGGCAAGAGAGGTGCAGAAAGAGGGAAGAGGGGTACAGAAAGAGGCAAAAGGGATGCAGAAATTTGTAACAGAGGTGTTGAAAGAAGCAAGAGCAGTGCAGAAAGAACAAACAGAGGTGCAGAAAGAGGGAAAGGGGTACAGAAAGAGGCAGGAAAAATACCAAAAGAAGCAAAAGAGGTGCACAAAGAGGCAAGAGAACTGCAGAAAAAGGCAAAAGAGGTGCAGAAAGAGTCAGGAGAGGTGCACAAAGAGGCAAAAGGGGTACAAAAAGAGTCAAGAGGGGAGCAGAAAGAAGCAAGAGAAGTGCAGAAAGAAGCAACAGAGGTGCCGAAAGAGGCAAGAGAGGTGCAGAAATAGGCAAGAAAGGTGCAGAACGAAGGAACAGTGGTGCAGAAAGAGGTAAGAGGGATACAGAAATTTGCAAGAGAGGTGCAGAAAGAAGCAAGAGCAGTGCACAAAGAAGCAAGAGAAGTGCAGAAAGAAGGAGGAGAGGTGGAGAAATAGGGAGGTGGGGTGCAGAAAGAGGCAAGAGGGATGCAGAAATTTGCAAAAGAGGTGCAGAAAGAAGCAGGAGCAGTGCAGAAAGAACCAACAGAGGTGCAAAAAGAGGCAAGAGGGGTGCAGAAAGAGGTAGGGGAGGTGCACAAAGAGGCAAGAGGTTTGAAGAAAGAAGGAAGAGAAGTGCAGAAAGAAGCAACAGAGGTGCTGAAAGAGGCTCAAAGGGTGAAGAAAGAGGCAAGAGAAGTGCAGAAAGAATCAACAGAGGTACAGAAAGAGACAAGAGAGGTGCAGAAACAGGCAGGAAATGTCCAGAAAGAGAGAACAGGGGTGCATAAAGAGGCAAGAGAACTGCAGAAAGAGGGAAGAGGGGTGCAGAAAGAGGCAAGAGCGGTGCAGACACACGCAAGAGAGGTGCAGAAACAAGCAAGAGAAGTACAGAAAGAGGCAAGAGAATTGCTGAAAGAAGCAACAGAGGTGTAGAAAGAGGCAAGAGGGGTGCAGAAAGAGGAGAAAGAAGTGCAGAAAGAAGCAAAAGAGGTGCAGAAAAAGGCAAGAGGGGTGTAGAAAGAGGCAAGAGCAGTGCAGAAAGAACCAACAAAGGTGCAGAAAGAGGCAAGAGGGGTGCAGAAAGAGGAGAGAAAAGTGCAGAAAGAAGCAAAACAGGTGCAGAAAAAGGCAAGAGGGGTGCAGAAAGAGGCAAGAGCAGTGCAGACAGAACAAATAGATGTGCAGAAAGAGGCAAGAGAGGTGCAGAAAGAGGCAAGAGAGAAGGGATGAAGGGTGCAGAAAGAAGCGAGAGAAGTGAACAAAAAGGCAAGTGAGGTGTAGAAGGAGGCAAGAGAACAGCAGAAAAAGGCAGAAGAGTTGCAGAAACATGCAAAAGGGGGGAAGAAAGAGGGTACTGGTGTGCAGAGGCAAGAGAGGTGCCGAAAGAGGGAAAAGGGGTACAGAAAGAGGCAAGAGGGATGCAGAAATTTGCAAGAGAGGTGTAGAAAGAAGCAAGAGCAGTGCAGAAAGAACCAAAAGAGGTGCAGAAAGAGGGAAAGGGGGATATAAAGAGGCAGGAAAAGTTCAGAAAGAAATAAAAGAGGTACAGAAAGAGGCAAAATAACTGCAGAAAAAGGCAAAAGAGGTGCAGAAAGAGTCAGGAGAGGTGCACAAAAAGGCAAAAGGGGCACAAAAAGAGGCAAGAGGGGTGCAGAAGAAGCAAGAGAAGTGCAGAAAGAAGCAAAAGAGGTGCAGAAAAAGGCAAGAGGGGTGCAGAAAGAGGCAAGAGCAGTGCAGAAAGAACAAAGAGATGTGCAGAAAGAGACAAGAGAGGTGCTTAAAGAGGCGAGAGATGTACAAAAAAGGGATGAAGGGTGCAGAAATAAGCGAGAGAAGTGAACAAAAAGGCAAGTGAGGTGAAGAAGCAGGCAGGAGAACAGCAGAAAGAGGCACAAGAGTTGCAGAAACATGCAAAAGGGGTGCAGAAAGAGGGTACAGGTGTGCAGACAGAGGCAAGAGAGGTGCAGAAAGAGGGAAGAGGGGTACAGAAAGAGGCAAGAGGGATGCAGAAATTTGCAACATAGGTGTAGAAAGAAGCAAGAGCAGTGCAGAAAGAACCAACAGAGGTGCAGAAAGAGGGAAAGGGGTACAGAAAGGGGCAGGAAAAGTACAGAAAGAAGCAAAAGAGGTACGGAAAGAGGCAAGAGAACTGCAGAAAAAGGCAAAAGAGGTGCAGAAAGAGTCAGGAGAGGTGCACAAAGAGGCAAAAGGGGTACAAAAAGAGGCAAGAGGGGTGCAGAAAGAAGCAAGAGAAGTGCAGAAAGAAGCAAGAGAGGTGCTGAAAGAGGCAAGAGGGTTGCAGAAAGAGGCAATAGAAGTGCAGAAAGAAGCAACAGAGGTACTGAAAGAGGCAAGAGAGGTGCAGAAACAGGCAAGAAAGGTGCAGAACAAAGGAACAGTGGTGCAGAAAGAGGTAAGAGGGATACAGAAATTTGCAAGAGAGGTGCAGAAAGAAGCAAGAGCAGTGCACAAAGAAGCAAGAGAAGTGCAAAAAGAAGGAGGAGAGGTGGAGAAATAAGGAGGATGGGTGCAGAAAGAGGCAAGAGGGATGCAGAAATTTGCAAAAGAGGTGCAGAAAGAAGCAGGAGCAGTGCAGAAAGAACCAACAGAGTTGCAAAAAGAGGCAAGAGGGGTGCAGAAAGAGGTAGGGGAGGTGCACAAAGAGGCAAGAGGTTTGAAGAAAGAAGGAAGAGAAGTGCAGAAAGAAGCAACAGAGGTGCAGAAAGAGGTACAAAGGGTGAAGAAATAGGCAAGAGAAGTGCAGAAAGAATCAACAGAGGTACAGAAAGAGACAAGAGAGGTGCAGAAACAGGCAGGAAAGGTCCAGAAAGAGGGAACAGGGGTTCATAAAGAGGCAAGAGAACTGCTGACAGAGGGAAGAGGGGTGCAGAAAGAGGCAAGAGGGGTGCAGAAAGATGCAAGAGAGGTGCAGAAACAAGCAAGAGAAGTACAGAAAGAGGCAAGAGAATTGCTGGAAGAAGCAACAGAGGTGCAGAAAGAAGCAAGAGAAGTGCAGAAAGAGGCAAGTAAGGTGCAGAAAGAGGCAAGATAGGTGCAGAAAGAAGCAAGAGAGGTGCAGAAAGTGGGAAGACGAGTGCAGAAAGACAACAGGGGTGCAGAAAGAAGCAAGAGAGGTACAGAAAGAGGCAAAAGAAGTGCACAATGAAGCAACAGAGTTGCAGATGGAGGCAGCAGAACTGCAGAAAAAGAGGCAAGAAAGTTGTAGAAACAGGCAAAAGAGGTGCAGAAAGAGAGGACAGGGGTGCAAAAAAGGGAAGAAGAGTGCAGAAAGAAGCAAAAGAGGTGCAGAAAGAAGCAAGAGAAGTGCAGAAAGAAGCAAGAGAGGTGCAGAAAGAAGGAAGACGAGTGCAGAAAGACAACAGGGGTGCAGAAAGAAGCAAGAGAGGTACAGAAAGAGGCAGAAGAAGTGCACGAAGAAGCAACAGAGGTGCAGATGGAGCATCAGAACTGCAGAAAAAGAGGCAAGAAAGTTGCAGAAACAGGTAAAAGAGGTGCAGAAAGAGAGAACAGGGGTGCAGACAGAGGCAAGAGAGGTGCAGATAGTGGGAAGAGGCATGCAGAAAGGGGCAAGAGTGGTGCAGAAATTTGCAAGAGAGGTGCAGAAAGAAGCAAGAGCAGGGCAAAAGAACCAACAGCAGTGCAGAAAGAGGCAAGAGAAGTGCAGAAAGAGGCAAGACGGGTGCAGAAACAGGCAGGAGAGGTGCAGAAAGTGGAAGAGATGAGCAGAACGAGGCAAAAGAAGTGCATAAAAAGAAAGAAAGATGCAGAAAGAAGCAACAGAAATGCAGAAAATGGCAAGAGGGACACAGAAAGAAGCAAGAATGGATTGCACACCATTAGTACCAATTTAATACCCACATTTAGCAATAAGTAACAGGTGACCATTCTAGGTTTGCAAAGGGCCTTCCACCACCCTGTAACACTTGTCGCTGCATTTCTGGTAACATTTGAGCCGTTTGAGCTAGAAACAAGGTTTTTTTTGTTCAAATCTACAGATTATGCAGCAGATGATGGATTATGTGGCAAATGCGGAAAATGTAAAATTTTGCAAAAGTCAGTGCAGCTAAACAGTCGCATAATTCCAGTGGCCCTGCTCATACCTCTGACTAGGTCCATAAGTGCTCCTCAGTGGTTCCTTCTTTTTTGTCTCATTGAGTTTATAGTTTAGCTTCTATGGAAATGAGGAAGACTAAACCTGAGGCTGTAGGAGAGTAGTATCTGCTTCACATGGGTACCCCCACTTTTTGCTGATGCTTCACTGTTTTTCGACCTTAGTCTGGCTGGGGCCCTGCTAATCAGAACCCCAGCCTAGCTGCTTCCTCTCTAAAATGGTTTCCATGTGCCTTAGGCACATCTCTGATTGGAATCTGGAGTGCCCTTATAAGTCCCTAGTATATGGTATACTATGTACCCAGGGCATAGGTACCTCAGAGGCCTACCAGGGGCTGCAGCATGTATTGTGCCACCCCTGGAAGGCCATCCAAACTGACACCACAGGTCTGCTACTGCAGCCTGGGTAAGGTGGTGCATGCACCCCTTACTGTGATATAGGCTACCTATATCACTATATACATACACACATATAAACCTATAAGTCACTCCTATGGCAGGCCTTATCAATCCTGAAGGCAGAGTGCGTGGTTCCTATGTGAGAGGGTGCCCCTGCATGAGCAGGGCCCCTCTGCAGCGTTCGGAGACCCTTCTCTGATGCTGTTTGTAGTGCAGCCTGACCATATACTCTTAAGCGCATTATAACCTCGCGTTAAATGCTAACTTTGGGATGGCTGCACGGAAACATGTCGTGTTTGGTGTCAAACATCTTGGAATACTACCCCCCGCCAGTTCTGGCGGCGGGGGTAGCATTCCACCCTTCTAGAGGGAAAGACATGTACACACCGGTATGCCCGGTACTGACTTTCCAAGCCCTGGCATCACAAAATGGATGCCGCTGCCACAGACACGAGTCTGGCCTCCTGCTGCTGACCGAAACTCCGGCAGGGGAGGCCTGGACAATAGGTTTCCTGTCCCAGGGAGGTGTGACCACCTCCCCAGACAGGATAGTGTGTATTGGGGCTGGGCGGGAGCACTCTCTGGTGCTTTGAAGTCCTGCACTGGGGGCACACTTGGTGTCCCTGTGCATACCCCAGTTCAAACCGGCTCAGGGGCTTCCAGCCCCTGCTCTGGCGCGAAACTGGACAAAGGGAAAGGGGTGTAACCACCCCTCTGCCCTGACCCTCCCATAGGTGGGGTCACAGAGTATGTCCAACCCCCTACCTTAGTATAAGTAAGGGAACCCAGTCCTTAGGACTTTAGATTTACCTGGACGAAACTCTGATACAGAATCCTGGACCTTCGACGCTCTACTTTAAGATTAGAGGACTGAAGAATCTCCCTTGGGGTCAAGGAGTGACTCCCCTGCTTGGCAGGCACCAAAGAAGCAATTGTCCGGTCTGCATCGCTGAAGCTCCCGTCGGACGCCGAAGTCTTTGCATCACCAGACATAGATTTCCAGACTTCCCGAGGCTGCCCTGAGTCCCCAGCAAAGCTGAGGCCCGTAGCTGTCGTGGGTAACGTGGAACCGTGACCCCTGGACACCAAACGCATTTGCAAGTGCATCCTCTTCTGGGTCTCCCACGAAGTCGTGCTTTGGGCTCCGAGTAGCCCCAGCCTCCAGCACCAACTGCACTGAAGATCACTGGCCTCCACTCCACGAGTGTCCTGTGAGCCAGCTCCACGTGCACCGTCTTGAGGCTCCTTCGCGGTCGCTAGTCCATTGGCTAGTAGGCCCTCCCGAAGGCCAATCTTTTTCTGCTTGGGCTCCCTGGTTGCTCCAGGTGTGCCCTGACTTATCCTCGCTGGGTGAGTCCCCCAGACCTTGCTGGTCTGCAACATCGTCCTTCTTTGCTTTCCACAAGACTTGCCGTTGCCAAGGCTTGTTGGGTCCAATCCGGTCGCCGACACCCCTGCAATCGACAGACGTTGTGGGACAGCTCGAATCCAGCTCCTGGTTGTCGTCGACGCCTCCTGGACCTCGTGGCTGAAGAGTCAAGACGACCGTCAACCTACCTGAAGCACTCGACATCGGTGGGCATCTGCTCATCGCCTTCCTGGTCACTGGCTAGTGACCCAGACTCTGTCCCCTCTGCTTTCAGGTTCTTCAGATCTTCGATCCACCTTTGGATCCACCCGAACACTTTCGACTTGGTCGCCAGCAGCACTTTGCAGCAGATCGCCATAGAAAGCGACGACGAAACCCGACCCCGAAAGACACCTATGCACCCGGCTTCCCTGGGTGAGGTAACTCGAGTACTCCGGTGCTCCCGTGGGTATAGACACTAGAACAGCCTAGTTCTCAAAGGGTTTGCTCCAAGTCCTCCTCTAAGTGTCCCTTTTCTTTTAAATTCTAATCGCGACTTTCCCCATAGAAGTTAACGGTGGTTCGCGGTTGTGTTCATACACTGCACGCGTCCCCCGTGGGTCCCCTGTGTCACTGCCTTGGGTGGTTCCTTGTGGTCCAAGCACTTCTACAGGCTCTAGGCCTTGTGTCTAGCTCAGTCGTGGTTCTTATACCACTTTATTGGTATATGGTTTGGTACGCCCCTGGGGCTCAAACGTGTATTTGTGCTATTACTGTAGATAACTAACTCGTAACGTATGTACTTCGAACTCTAGCCTCATAAAGAGACTAGAGGGGTGTGTTTAGTAATAAATACATATATTTTGAATATATACCTGGTGTGGTCCTCTTTCATTTGGTCACTCAAGAGATTATAGACTGGTAAAACAAGCTGCTTTACATTCCTTCAAGACTTAGCCTGAAGGCTGCTCTCCATAGCTACCACTAGGATAGCTTTCAATAAAGGTTGTCTTTAACCTATCTCCAATAAGGGGTTGTTTGGACTGGTGCAAGGTGCCCACTATAATTAGTGGACAGCATATGCCAGGCCAACTTCTCACATTGGTGTGCAGCGTGTGGGATTCCAGCTTGCTATTGTTTTACCAGATAATCTCAATTGAATTGATCAACTGAAAACCACTAAGGGTACCTAAGGTACATATAATCAAGCTTAGTAATACAGTAAGTTCTACTGAACTTAGAGTTGTGTGTTAAGGGACAGCACACCCTTTCTACAACTCAAGAGAGTTTAGTAGGCCACACTAGAGTAGGTAGTGCATACACCACACCTCACTAGTGATGTCTTCAAAGCCAGGACCCAGTGAGTCCTTGCCAGAAGCCAGTGGGCTTCTTCCCTCCAAGTATGATAAACTCCCATTCTTGGAATTGAGAGCCTTATGCACTACTAGGAAGTTGAAGACAGGCAAAAGTGCCAGCACCCAGCACCTCAGGGAGGTGTTACTAGCTGATGATCTCAGCAGGCCCCTAGGGTCTGAAGGGGTAGGCAAGGAGGGTGGGGCAGAAGATGAGGGAGGGGCCAGGGGTGAAGAAACCCAGGACCCCCCTCTGAAACTGGCCAGGAAGGTGAAAATGACCTTGTCCTGGAGAATCCAATTCCTCCTGTGGAGGAGGAGGAGGGAGAGGATCAGACTGACCTCCCCTTTGTCCCCCAGGAAGAGTTCTGAGTGTGCCCAGAAGGTCTAGGTCTCCTTCTCAGGAGTCTAACCACTCTGACACCTCAATAGGGTCCTCTGTCTCCTCTCATAGGAGGGAATCCTCTCATGAGAGAAGAAAGAGACTGATTCAATATGAGCAAACTCAGCTTGAACTCAGGAAACAGCAATTGGCTATAGACAGGGAGTCCCTAGATCTCTATAGAGAGAGACAAAAGTTGGGACTAGAGTCCCATGGTGGCAGCAGTTTCCCCAAAGATAGGGAAAGGTCTTATGACCATAGAAACCTGAGCAAGATTGTCCCTCCCTACCAGAGTGGGGATGATATCCACAAATGGATAACTGCTCTAGAGAGGGCCTGTAAAGTACAGAGGGTCCCTCAGGAGCAGTGGGCAGCAATCTTGTGGCTCTCCTTTGCAGACAAAGGTAGAGACAAGCTCCTCACTGTTAGAGAGGAGGATGCTGATAATTACAAAGTCTTGAAGAGTGCTCTAATTGATGGGTTTGGCCTAACCACTGAACAATACAGGTTAAAGTTCAGGGATACCCAAAAGCACAGACTCAAGACTGGGTGGACTTTGTTGATTGTTCTGCCAAGGCTCTGGAAGGTTGGTTATTGGGCAGTAAGGTATGTGACTTCACAGGATTGTACAATCTGATAATGAGGGAGCAGATTCTTAATAACTGTCAAAATCAGCTGTTGCATCAGCACCTGGTAGACTCTGATCTGACCTCTCCCCAAGAATTGGGAAAGAAGGCAGACAAATGGGTCAGAACCAGGGTGAAGCAGAAGGTACAGAACCAAGGTGGTGACCCTAAGAAGCAAGATTCGAAAACCTCTGATAAGGGTGGGGAGAAGGGTAAAGATCAAAAGTCTTCACAAGGCCCCCAAAAATCTTCTTCAGGTGGGGATTCACAGTCTACCAAAGGGAAAGGCCAAAGAAAACCATGGTGCAAGGTCTGTAAGCAAAAGACCCACTGGACCAGTGATTGCACCAAGTCCAAAGACTCGACTCCAGCCCCCACCAATGCCCCTAAGGCACCTGCTCCCCTAGTGCAGTTACAGTTGGTGGTGGGACTACACAAGCCAAGGGTTTAGTAGGGTTGACCCTGGGTAAAGAGATGAGCTCTGACCTAGTCAGAGAACTCACTCAGGCTGTCCTAGTCTGTGATGGAGGCATGGATATGACCTCCTCTGTGAGTCCCAGTAATCTGGGCAAGTACAGACAACAGCCTTTAATCAATGGAAGAGAGGCTTTGGCATTTAGGGACACAGGGGCAAGTGTCACCATGGTGACACAAGACCTTGTGAATCCTGGGCAGATTATACTTGGTGAAATGTACCAAGTGACCAATGCTAGCAACGTCAGAACAGACCATACTCTGGCAGTTGTTAACTTCTCCTGGGGAGGGGTAACTGGCCTTAAGAAGGTTGTGGTAAGTGCAGACCTACCCGTTGAATGCTTGCTTGGCAATGACTTAGAAACTTCAGCTTGGGCAGAAGTGGAGCTCAGGACCCATGCAGAAATGCTGGGGATCCCTGCAGATGTGTTTGCTGTGACCAGGTCACAAGCCAAAATGTCTAGCACTGAACAGGCCTTGGATTCTGGAATAATGGACCAAGTGCCTTCCAAGAAGAGGAGTAGTAGGGTAAAGGCAGTGCCTTCCCCCTTGGCTCAGAAGGAAGATCAGTCCCTTGAGGGGGATGATCTCAGTCCTGAGGAAGGAACTGTCCCAGAGGAGCTTGAACCTGAACAGGTTGAGTTCTTGGGGACAGGGGGACCTTCCAGGGCAGATCTGAGCCAGGAGCAGCAGAGCTGCCCCTCTCTTGAACCCCTCAGACAGCAAGCTGCTGCTGAGGCTGCTGGGAAAGCTAGTGGTCCCCATACTGTGTATTGGGATGATGGACTCTTGTACTCAGAGTGTAGAGACCCCAAGCCTGGTGCTACCAGGAGGTTGGTTATACCTCTGAAGTTCAGGGGCTTCCTATTGACCCTAGCCCATGATATTCCCTTAGCAGGTCACCTGGGCCAGAACAAGACTTGGGACAGAATTGTCCCTCACTTTCACTGGCCCCACATGTCTGAAGACACCAAGGAGTTTTGTCGCTCCTGTGTAACCTGCCAGGCCAGTGGCAAGGCAGGTGGCACTACAAAGGCCCCCTGATACCACTACCTGTGGTGGGGGTTCCCTTTGAAAGGGTGGGGATTGACATTGTTGGTCCCATGGATCCCCAAACAGCATCTGGGCACAGGTTTATCCTGGTGGTAGTGGATCATGCCACCAGGTACCCAGAGGCTATTCCCCTTAGGACCACTACAGCACCTGTGGTGGCAAGGGCCCTCCTGGGAATTTTCTCAAGAGTGGGCTTCCCTAAGGAGGTTGTATCAGACAGGGGTGCAAACTTTATGTCTGGATACTTAAAAGCAATGTGGAAGGAGTGTGGAGTGACTTACAAGTTCACCACACCCTATCACCCACAATGCAATGGTTTAGTTGAGAGATTCAACAAAACCTTGAAGGGCATGATTAAAGGGCTCCCAGAAAAGCTTAGGCGAAGATGGGACATACTCTTGCCCTGCCTTTTATTTGCGTACAGGGAGGTGCCTCAAAAGGGGTTGGCTACAGCCCTTTTGAACTTTTGTTTGGTCACCCTGTCAGGGGTCCACTGTGCTTGGTGAAGGAAGGATGGGAGTTACCTCTCAAGCCCCCAAAGCAAGACATAGTGGACTACGTACTTGGTCTCCGCTCCCGGATGGCTGAGTATATGAAAAAGGCAACTAAAAACCTTGAGGCTAGCCAGGAACTTCAAAAGGCCTGGCATGACCAAAGGCTGTACTGACTGTTTATCAGCCAGGACAGAAGGTGTGGGTGTTGGAGCCAGTGGCCCCAGCAGCTCTCCAAGACAAATGGAGTGGACCCCATACCATTGTTGAGCAGAAGGGTGAGGTTACCTACTTAGTAGACCTAGGAACACCCAGGAGTCCCCACAGGGTTCTCCATGTCAACAGGTTAAAACCATATGTGGACAGGGCAGACATGGGCTTGCTCATGGCTACTGATGAGGGACAGGAGGAAGAGAGTGACCCACTCCCTGACCTGCTCTCACAGAACCCTGATGATGGGTCAGTGGATGGTGTAGCCTTGGCAGGCAGCCTCACTACCCAGCAGCAGACTGATTGCAGACAGGTGCTCAATCAGTTCAGACACATATTCTCACTGACACCCAGTCAGACTACCTGGTGCACTCATGAAGTGGACACTGGGGACAGTCTGCCTATTAAAAATAAGATTTATAGGCAACCTGACCATGTCAGGGACTGTATCAGGACAGAAGTCCAGAAGATGTTGGATTTGGGAGTTATTGAACCCTCAGATAGCCCTTGGGCTAGTCCAGTGGTCCTTGTGCCAAAACCTCACACCAGTGGTGGGAAAAGAGAGATGAGGTTTTGTGTGGACTACAGGGGTCTCAATGCAGTCACTAGGACTGATGCCCATCCAATACCAAGGGCAGATGAGCTAATAGACACTTTGGCCTCAGCCAAGTATCTAAGCACATTTGACCTGACAGCTGGCTACTGGCAGATCAGACTAGCTGATGATGCAAAGCCAAAGACAGCATTCTCAACCCCTAGTGGGCATTATCAATTTGTGGTGATGCCCTTTGGTCTGAAGAATGCACCTGCCACTTTTCAGAGGTTGGTGAATACAGTCCTTACAGGTCTGGAAGCCTATAGTGCAGCATATCTAGATGATATTGCTGTCTTTAGCTCCACCTGGGAGGATCACCTGGTCCACCTCAGAAATGTTTTACAGGCCCTGCAGAAAGCAGGCCTGACTATCAAGGCCACCAAGTGCCAGATAGGGCAGAGTCAGGTTGTGTACCTGGGCCACCTTGTGGGTGGAGGCCAGGTTCAACCACTGCAGAGCAAGATCCAGACCATCATGGACTGGACTGCTCCAACTACCCAGACTCAGGTGAGAGCCTTCTTAGGCCTGACTGGGTACTATAGGAGATTTGTCAAGGGGTATGGATCAATAGTGACACCCCTGAATGACTTAACTTCCAAGAAAATGCCCAAAAGGTTCAGTGGACAGTTAGCTGTCAAAAGGCATTTGATGACCTGAAGCAGGCCATGTGCACTGCTCCCATTCTACAGAGTCCTGATTACTCCAAGAAGTTCATTGTTCAAACTGATGCATCTGAATTGGGGGTAGGGGCTGTACTGTCACAATTGAATGAAGAAGGTCAGGATCAGCCAGTAGCTTTCATTAGCAGAAGGCTGACCCCTAGAGAGAAACGTTGGTCAGCCATTGAGAGGGAGGCCTTTGCTGTGGTCTGGGCTCTGAAGAAGCTGAGGCCATACTTGTTTGGTACTCACTTCCTTGTTCAAACAGACCATAAGCCCCTCTTATGGCTAAAACAAATGAAGGGTGAAAACCCCAAACTGCTTAGGTGGTCCATTTCCCTACAGGGGATGGACTTCACAGTGGAACATAGACCTGGGAGTAACCATGCCAATGCAGATGGACTCTCTAGGTACTTCCACTTAGAACATGAAGACTTAACTGGGCAAGGTTAGTTTAATGTCCCTACGTTTGGGGGGTTGTGTAGGAGAGTAGGATCTGCTTCACATGGGTACCCCCACTTTTGCTGATGCTTCACTGTTTTTCGACCTTAGTCTGGCTGGGGCCCTGCTAATCAGAACCCCAGCCTAGCTGCTTCCTCTCTAAAATGGTTTCCATGTGCCTTAGGCACATCTCTGATTGGAATCTGGAGTGCCCTTATAAGTCCCTAGTATATGGTATACTATGTACCCAGGGCATAGGTACCTCAGAGGCCTACCAGGGGCTGCAGCATGTATTGTGCCACCCCTGGAAGGCCATCCAAACTGACACCACAGGTCTGCTACTGCAGCCTGGGTAAGGTGGTGCATGCACCTCTTACTGTGATATAGGCTACCTATATCACTATATACATACACACATATAAACCTATAAGTCACTCCTATGGCAGGCCTATCAGCCTTATCAATCCTGAAGGCAGAGTGCGTGGTTCCTATGTGA